>CAKNXH010062842.1:33342-70005 GCA_932178445.1 Andricus quercusramuli | reverse complement strand
TTGTACTGTACAATAATGGGGCCATTATTGTACTGCTCCCACCACTGACCCATAAAGGGCTACTTAAGTTCCTGGAAACAGGCACGTAATACGCCCGAATCATGCCTGCGGCGTATAAACTAATTTTTTGACCTAATAACTCATGTTCCTGTAGATGATTATGGTCCAGTCCGATTTAGAAGTGGGTCAAAATCCGAGTTTGGTATTTCTTTTATAAAGTAATTACATCTTTTTGCTAGTTCTTTTCACAATTCAACAGAACTAAGCAACAACGCGAAAGAACATTTTTGTTTTTTTTTGTATTAAAAAAATATAAAAGTTATGCAACTCTTTGTATGTCCATATTTTTGTTTTTGGGGACGCGCCATAATATTGATACGGGATTTTCTTGGATGTGATTGCTTCTTTCAGGATGTTCCTTTCATCGTCTAATAGTTAAATAATAGCTCGAGAGTACCTTCTTGTTTTGTCCACATTCAGAAATAAAACAGTTACGCAACTTTTTACGTGCCAAAATTCGTGTTTTTTAGGATGCCCTGGATCTTTGACAAAGGCTTTCTCTCACATGGTTATTTTTCTAAGCGCTCTTCTCACGATTCAATAAAGCTAATAGCATTTTTCTGTTCAAAATTAATTACATGAAAGTTAGACATTTTTTTGCCTCCTGTAAAATTCGGGTTTTGGCACTTACGCCTGTACGCAGTGTCGCCCTCCATTCAATTTTTATGTAATTATTCATGACAAAAATATGATCCGAAGTTTTGAAAAACTGAAAAATATTCTTTGGATTTATGTTTATTTTATTCTGAAAGATTTGTAAAATTGTGTACATATAAATGTTGAAATAGGGGAGGCCGGGCGAGATGAGCATAGTCATAACTTTCAGTGAAATATTTGAAATCTATAGTAGTTTTTAAAAGTGTAAGTGGTTCCATACATTATATGAACCTTCATGTATCAATTTCATAAAAGACAAGTGTTTCAAAAATAGTGATTGCGATGAAAATATGAAAATTATAATTTGTGCACATGTCTCATCTCGCCCCATGCTCTGGGGCGAGACGAGACACGTATTGGGGCGAGATGAGACAGCTACTCAACTAATTATTAGTTTTTGTTAACAGAAGATGATTTTTCGTGTTTTTCGTACACATAGAAGGTTATTTGAAGTATTCTGAGAATGGAAATGAGTATCGCGACAAAGTATAATTGTTTTCAGGATTGAGCAATATTATTATTTGTTCCGATTCATGCTCTGTAAAATGTTCAACAAATAATTTTGTAAGGTATAATTAAGTCTGATTACTCAGGGGAAGCATTTTATAAATATTTGACAGTATGAATGCATTTAACGGTTAATTAATTTAAATTTTTCCTTTATATAATAACTTTTCTTATTTCAACTTGAATTAACATTTATTTGAAATTTTTCATTTATAACATATTTTTGAAATTTTTTAAAAATAATTGTTAAACTGTTCTTATAAAATTCACACCTAAAAACCATAATTTTCTCTGCATAAAAATAAGGGATTTTTCTGAAAAAATTAGAGATGATGTGTAATATTAATTTTAGAAACCTTCTGCAACTTGTCATTGTCAATATAAATAAAAAAAATAGTTTTGAATATGCTGGAAAAACAACTAAAAAAATAACATTAATTTATAAACAAAACCAATTGCAAGTGCTCTGACACTAGAATTTCTTTATACAACAGATTTTACAATAAGTGTCATATAGACTTTTCTAACCACGAATGTCAGTTTTTCTTTTGTAAGTTTTCACTACTGCAACTCTCTTTTAAATCTTTATACATTTTCGAAAATTTCACTCAAAACGACCCAACAGCTTGACAAGAGCGTCTCATCTCACCCCACGAACCCGGCTCATTCCGCCCCAAATCACAATTATGATTAAAACTTCTATATTGCCTGTTTTTATTAATTATATATCACAGAATAACAGGATTCGGGTTTTGAAATTTTAATAATTTTTATTTTTACTTTATCCACTCTATTTAATTTTTGTCTTTTTCCGAGAAATTAGAAAATCATTATTACTGTTATTTCTCAAAAGAACAGCAACAAAAGTCACATATTTTGAGAGAAAATGCAGTGTCTTATTTGACCCCGTATGCTCATCTCGCCCCGGTCTCCCCTAAACTGACATTTTTTACAGTAGGGGAGAGTCAGATAGTCACAGCCGCTTGAGCCTTTTTATTAATAATCTAGCTGGTACCAATGAAAATAGCAATATAAAACGTTAATTATAATGTTAGTGCTTTTACTAATAACTCGAAAAAATAAATACAAAGAATTTGTGCATCCTAATCAACACCGCAGCCTAATGTTTTTAGTAGTTTTTCAAATATTTGATAATAAGGTTAGTCCATATTTCACAAAATACACTTGTTTTCTAGAGGCGAAATTATTGGATCAAATTATCTTTTAAACTAATGAGATATGAGTTCATTTTTTTTAAATTACGATTCGGAACAAAACTGAAAGATAATAATGTTTATTTATTATAGCCGAAAGTACAGTTTATTCAAAATCTTGAGCAGCCGAGGTTACCCGACTTTCTCCTACATTTTTCCGAGAAGCTTCGGACAACTTTCCAGTTTGACGTTCATTTACACTTCTTATTATTAAATGTTTCTAAGTTTTTTAGGTTTATTTAAATAATGCAAATACACACACATTTGTGTGTGTTTTTGTGTAATATGTATATCTTATATTATTTGTATTAACTTAATACAAAGTTAGTTTGAAAAAGTCAAGTAATATTATATGTACAGAACACATAAACAAGCACTGAAGCATTTTAAGGTAGATTAAATTTGACAGCCAGTCTTATTCTGAGAATAAACATTTTTACTTGGACACCCTTGAAAAACTATAAATTTAATCAAAAATATTTTTTAGGAATACATAATAAAAGATTTTCTATGTTGTATTAGTCGATTCTAGTTTTTGAGAGAAGAAAAAAATACTCTTAATATTTAAATCAAGGGGTTAACCACTACTGAAATGAGGTGTACACCTATTTCTGAATTCCTTTTAATTCAATTAATTCTTTGAAGTTGTTTGAATTGCTTAAATTGTATAATTTTCTCTTCAATTCCTTTCTTATTCATTCATTAATTCATAATTATTCAAGAAAATTCTATTTAATTATTTAAATTTCCGGGTTTCTGTAGTATTCTTTGAATTCTCTGAAATTCTTTTGATTTATTTTTAATTCGTTTGGAACATTCGACATGTACCTGGAATTTAGAACTTATCTAAATTAAAAAAACTTCATAAGAATTCAAAATAAATAAAAAGAATCCTACAGAACTCCAGGAAATTCATATTAATTTTAAAGTATTTTCTTGATTTCTTTAATTTTATCTTGAACGCCTATCATTCTCATTAAATTTAAATTAAATTAATTTCTTTCTAAATATAAAATCAGTTATAAATGTCTAATTGAAAAGCATGAAGTCAGTAACCTATTCAATTAGTTATTATTCCGAGTGAAAACTCAATCAAGTTCACATGTATTCTTTTTAATCCACGTTAAACAATTATGAACTTACTTCAATTCAAACCAATTGAATTTTTTTATTCTTTGGATTCTTTCAATTCAGTTCTATTATTCTGAATTCGCTTTAATTCCACTTGAATTTAATATTAGACTTTTCAATTCTTTGCATTCTTTTTAATTCATAGGTGTACGTCGAAATTTCAAGAGGTTAACCACTCGGTTTTAATTTATACATTTATGCTTGATAAATTAGTCCAAAAATGCCAACAGTATACGTGTAAATTCTCAAATTCTCTTTCATAAAAAAACTCATTGCTGAGGAGTATCGCACTGAATAATCCGTGCAATTACAATTGTCACCAATCTTGTTATTTTCACAACTGGTAATGTATTTATTATTACTAGTGTGGCGCACAATAATTAAGTCAAATGCTCTTACATTTTTAAACAAAGAGTTAACATTACAGGATTCCATGAAATTGCATGAACTTGCTCTTAAGGCTTTCTCTTTTATAGTATTATTTAATAGGATTGTTTCCAAACATTATCACTTTTCCAATGCTGGGATTTTATATTTTATAAAATTTTAATTTCATAAACGCTAATAACATATTTTTTACATTTTATTTACTATTTTTAATTAATGTTCAATTTATAACTTTTTAAACGATGTTGATTGTATGGTCAACAGTGGGAGTTTAAAAATATTATAAAAAAAATATTAGAAGAGGTTTTTTTTTAAAGCTGTTAGCGGAAATCTCACAAAAGTATATTTATGGTAGTGCAGTATTTTTAAAGTAATCCATACTTCATGTTTGTAAGCATACGTCGTTTAGTCAACATGGTGACATAATCTCACTTTTTCACAAACCCTCACTTTATGTTCTAGAACAACAAAAAAACTTTAGATTCTTCTATAAAAATATTTATTTAAGTACTCTCCCTAAAAGAACTTTAGCATAACTTGGCTCAACCTTGGCATAACCTCTTTATTACAATTTTTGTTAGAGCGGTAGAACTCGTGGCAGAACCAATTGCTCAACGACTTTAATATTTGAGAGCCCCTGTCACCTTTCATGTACGTGAGTCTACTTTGAATAACTGTTTTATCTTTTCCAATATTTAACATTTTTTCCCTCACCAATGCAAAAAAAAAAAAAATAACGAAGCACTCTTGAGTTTAGCTTAAAATTGACCGTTAAAAAATTATTTTATCTAATATTACGAAACAACCCTATTAGAACAACATAAACTATGAAAGGAAGAAAAGTAAAAATAAGGATTTCAATTAAAAACTCGAGGATCTTAACTGTGATAAGATTTGAACACATGCAAGAGTGTATATATGAATAAATAACAAAATCATTTGATTTTCAGAAATACTTTAAAATTTAAAAATCTTCTGACTTGAGGAATATAAGTAGTTAAAAATTTTTTAAATAAGTTTCAAAGTGAGTACTGAAAACGATAAAAATAAAATGTCTTAGCTCTACAAAATTTGAGAGAAAAAAAGTACAAGTGCTACCCTAGTATTATCCAACCTGTACTTATCTCATATCACCCATATTTCACAGATATTAACATATTTACAAGAATACTATGTACAGTTTACTTTGATAAAAAAAGCTATTTTATGAATCACGATGAAATTATTAGTCATTGAGAAAGGAGAGGCTCGCTGCCCGCTCTAGCAACGTTTTTCAATGGCGAAAGAGTCTCTACGACGCTGTGTTGGAATCTATCTATTTTAAGGGTTTCCTCGGATGTGAGTAGCGCATCGTTTAAACAAACATTATTTAAACTGACAGCGCTATTAGAAAACATGGGCATCGTAAGGTTTGTGTTGTTCACTTCTATGTGACTAGATTCTGAATTCTTTGATGATGGTTTTTTGAAAGTTTCGCCATCGCTTGAACTTTTGTGAGTAGATATTAGAGTTGTTGCTTTTCCCAAAATTACAAGACTGATTATCACTCTGAGGCAGACGAGTATGAAGTAAGCGAGGACGAAAATAGCAATGTTGATGGGCTTTGCGGAAGGAGTCACGGTCGTGCACAAAACTCGACCCATTGCAACGCCGAGGGGCAGAGGAATGAAACCTATTCTTCGAGCCACTAAATCTGACGGATCGGAAAATGCAGTTTCTTCTCTTGTTTGGGACATGTCGTATGCTAAACTCACTGTGTAGTCCCTGTAGACTGTTGATCGCAGATCATTGAAACGTGTGATGAAAGCATGCTTCACCTTAAATAAAAACAAGGATATTAACTCATATTGTTCTCAATTTCTCCCCTTGGGAATCATTTAGTTTATGATTTCTAGCTGACTTCTCATATTTCTAAAGTTTTCCATGTTGCGACAGTTTACGGGGATGTACCGAAAAATAAATCGATTTATGCAATATGTTCTTCTACACAACATCTCAAAATGAAGATTGTATTAGTTAAATGTCGTAAAAATATAATAGTATCAACTCACCAAGTTTGCAAAATAAAAATTCTAAGTTTAATTTTTGGACACGATTTTTTAAAAATCAGTTCTACAATATTAAACACAGAAACATCCATTTAGACCATTGTTATCCAATTTGAACGCGTTCTTTTTAAAATGAGATCTAATAAAATTATGTATCAAACTGTCATGGCCGATTTTTCAATTATTGGATTTTTTCAAAAATACCTAGAAAACATGAAGCAACTATTCAAAAAATATGTTCAATAGCCAAGAAAATGTTAAAAAATTTATTTAATTAGTTATAAAAAAATAAGTGAACGAAAATGTTTCGTTTAAAAATGTATTATTATCAGTTGGTTACGTTAAAAGGACAAAGAACCATTGTAAAAGTTATCAATTCATAGCAAAAAGTCATTACTAAATAATTGGTTGTTAATTCCCTGAAAAAACTGAATTTTATGTATAAATACATACCATGATAAAAATGTGTTTAAACAATTGTTTGTAACGATAAAATTGTTCTATTGTCATCGAAATGTCCTTTAAAATGTATAAGTTAGTTATTTACAGTTGATTGCGTCGAAAACACCAAGTTTGTATGTACAAAAACAGCCAAATAGTGCATTTGATCAATTTGATGTTTTTAAGAGTAAAAAATGTTAGCATTAGTTAGTTTTTGCAAAATAAATCATTTTTTGTTGTGCAAAACAAAAATATTTGATCCACAAAAATTAAATTGATTGAAATTAAATTTCGCATGCTTTAAACTGGTGATTTGATACTTTCAAATATTATACGACTTTTAAACAATTAATTCGTCGATTTGCGATGTTTTTTTAAAGAAAAATATCTTGAATTGAAGTTTAAGAGGAAAGGTTTTAAGGTGTATCCCAAGGCTTTACATTTTCCTTGTAACTCTCCCCTATTCCTTTTACACACCCCCATCACACACTTGTCGGTGGCGGGGGGACCCACAGTTTAAAGTGGGTTGCGAGCCATCAAGGACAACGGATTAAGTACTTCGGGAACTTTTTTCTCTAGAGGTACTAGCGTAACTCGCGAGTAGCGCCGCGAGTCTACGGAGACGAATACTCCCTTGTTAGGCTAGTATTCACTGAGTGGGCCGCCGAGACTCTTCCAGAGTGCGAGGCGGGAATCGAACCCACAAGTCCACGGAGTGAGTCTAATCACTCTAAAGCTTATGCCTTAGCTTAGCACCCACGACCCTAACACACTAATTAACGTATAATACGGTAATAAATCTCCACCTTTTTTCGAACGAATGCAAAATGAATAAAAAATGGAAACACTTGATAAAAAAAACTCGGATTTTGTTTTCAACATCAACTTCCTTGGAATAATATAAAATCTTAAAATATAAATATCTACTTTACTCGTGATACATACCCAATCAACCAGAACCTCTGCCACGAGAAGCATAACGCAATCTGGTAAAAGGACGGCAAGACGATCAGCCCGCCATGCATATTCCTTCATAGTTTGTAAAACAACGGCAAGAAGCAACATGGTTAAATGAAAACGCTCCCTTACATCGTTACAAGACAGTTGAAACAAGTTGTTCTTATCAAATTTCTTAAAAACTGATCCTTTAAGTTCGACAAACTAGAACAAAAGTGCTCTATTAGGCAAATGTTTATTAAACATAAAGTTCAAACAATAAACACTTTTAATAAACGGTAACTTACGTTGTTCGACATCATGATCGTAAGTAGAGCCTTGTTACTACTGTTAATTGCCACGTTCAACGTTGTCGCTTGAAATAACACCAATATTGTATGCAAAACTATAATTTCTAGTTAAGGTTGAATTCTTAAAAAATATTTCATCATTATATATAAAAAAAAAAACTATTTTAAAAAAAACTGAATAAGTATAATTTCATTTATGTTCTTTGAAGCTTCTAGTAGCAATTTTTGAACCAATCGACATTATTGAAATTGATAAACATTAAACTTTATATTCAAACTTGATTGCCGTGTTAAAAGGATACAGACATAGGCAAGAGCGAATAATAAGTGCGGTATCGTGCCAAGGTGTTGGGAATGCGTAGAATTAGAACGAGATCGAGGCTCCGTTGCAGTCCACAGCAAAGCATCTATGGTGTCCTGACCAAAGGAATTAAAAAGCCGATCTCCTACTTCCAGCATATTGTAAAATATGTATAACTTGATGACAGATTGACTCTTCACCAAATGATACATCATGGATGTGTCTACCTTCCACGTAGCTATCCAGCAACCTAACACCACTACTCCTTTTAACAAATCACATACTTCAGCAGGCCTCAAAAATCGCTCTCCCTTTTTACGAATCCTTTTACCTCTACCAATTCGATAAAAACATTATTTATTTTTCACATTGTCCTTGAACTTTGCAAGAAGTTAATCAATTAAAAAACTTACCCCAAACAATATTTAAGAGGCCTCGTAATAATTGCCCACAGAGCAATCATAAATCTTAAAGGTAAGAAGGTGTAAACGAATAGGAACGAATCAGCGCACTAAAAGAATAAGACATAAATGGTGATATATGCGAGGATATATGTAGATATTCCTCTGGTGGCGCCCCTCGATAAGCAGCTACCCAGAGACTACATGAAAGTGAAAATTGCGGAAAAGGTACAAAGGGGGGAGCGCGGCTTGGGATCGGTATATTAGGAGAAAAATAGGTATCTGTAATTCTGTATACTCAGGTATGCCAAGATTAAAAACTTTTGAGGATCCTCAAAAGTTTTTAATGTTTTTCAAAATTATACAGGGTGTTTTTTTTAACTTGAGACAACGAAATATCTCAAAAAATACGCATCCTACGGAAAAAATGTCTGGAATAAAAAGTTTTTATTTCCGAGGGGGAAAAAAGATTTGTTAAAATTTACCCCACCCCCATAGGAGGCAGGGGTGGGGGTAACTATGTAATTTCAAATGGCAACCCCAATTTTTTATCACTGATTCAGATTCTCCTTTACGAAATACGTAAGTTTTATTCGGAACCCTACTAAAAAAAAAGTCAGGAATCGTCAGAAAAAAGGTCAGGACTTCTGACCATTTCTGACCACTTTTGTTACGTTTCTCGACATAAATCGTCAGGAAAAGTCAGAATTCCTGAGAAATGTTCAGAAATCGTCAGAGTTTGGGTTCGAAGGATAATCCTTTTATTAGGGGTCCAAGAATGGAATGTCATAAAACCTAATCCCTTTTATATTTCCCAGATTATTTATATTATTTATTTATGTTTATTTATGAATATTCTCTTTTTAATTATAATTAATTATTAATTATATATTGAATGACTCTGAAGGTGAATCGGAAATTTTTGTCCGTTTTGACTATCTCTTTCTCTTTACAAGATACATTATATTTGATCTAATTTTAAATTTTTTAGACAAATTTTTAGATGTCTGAAATCGTCGAAACCCGTAGATTCTGAATTTCTAACTTTTAAATCTGTACATGCAACATTTAAAAAAAAAAAATTATTTTTAATTTTTAATCCTTTTGGGTTGCCTACCTGCGGTCCCAGCCGATGAGCTACCTGATGGGATGGGAATTAGCATATCTTCAGAAATCGTCAGACTCGTCAGGAATGGTCATGATGTTCAGGAATCGTCAGAACTTCTGACCATTCGTGACGATTCCTGACTTTTTTTTTAGTAGGGGAAATTTGTTTCGATTCGCGATAGATGGCGCTGCAATTGCATTTTGTCAATGTGCGGTTCAGCAGATACAAGGAAACCCGAATTTCTTTTTTCTAGTACTCTTCACAGACGAGTCGTCTTTCACAAACCATGGTAACGTTAATCGGCACAACATGCATTATTGGAGTGTAGAAAATCCACATTGGTTGCGTGAAGTTGAGCATTAGCGTCCATGGTCCGTGAACTTTTGGTGTGGAATAATTGGAGATCAACTTATCGGTCCGTATTTTATTGATGGAAATTTGAACGGTGAAAAATATCGTGACTTTTTAGAAAATCAACTTCCAATATTGCTGGAAGACCTAACCTTGGAAGTGCGACACAACATGTGGTTTCAACATGACGGTTGTCCAGCACATTATGCGGCAATCGCGAGGGAAGTACTCAATCGCGAATTCAATGGACGATGGATCGGTAGAGGAGGTCCAGTAAATTTGCCTGCCAGATCGCCAGATCTTACGGCGCCGGATTTCTATTTGTGGGGTTATCTAAAGAATCGCCTGTATCAAGAAGTGCCCACAACTCGTGATAACATGATCGAGCGAATCAGGTCTGCTTGTGCACAAATATCACCAGACACAATTCGCAGTTGTGTGGAATCTTTTAAAGCTCGGATTAACAAGTGCATCGAAGTGCGAGGACACCATTTTGAGCACTTATTTTAAAATAATTAATCGAAATCAAGTATCCCTGTGGTGAGAGGCAAGGGGACTCACCGAAATCAAGCACCCCGATGGATGGTGAGAGGCAAGGGGACTAACCGAAATTAAGCACCCCGAATGGAATAGACAACTACTACGTCCGCGTCGTTATTCCTGGGTAGAGCTAAAAGTAGTGTCAACAATTTCGTTTTTCGCAATTGCAGCGCCATCTATCGCGAATCGAAACAAATTTTCCGAATAAAACTTACGTATTTCGTAAAGGAGAATCTGAATCTGTGATAAAAAATTTGGGTTGCCATTTGAAATTACAAAGTTACCCCCACCCCTGCCCCCTGTGGGGGTGGGGTTAATTTTAGCAAATATTTTTTCCCCCTCGAAAATAAAAAGTTTTTACTGCAGACATTTTTCCGTAGGATGCGTATTTTTTGAGATATTTCGTTGTCTCAAGTTAAAAAAAACATCCTGTATATTGAAAGCTCCTCCTTCTTGGGAGAGATCTGATAAGTTACCAAAGCCAACTATATGTCATTATTGTGATTGGCGACTCGATCGCCAAACAATGTCCGTGTAAATAGTTTGCATGGTTCACATAAGTACGAAGTCTGTCTCAAAAGTATCTGACCTTGTGATGTTAATTCTGCCGTACAAACTAAAAAGATACATAAGTCCAATCTCACTTGAACTGAGAAAATCGAGAAAAACTGTTTGCCTAAAGAACTCTAATATCGAATGAAATTTTGAATAATCTAGATACACTATTTGGGTAAAAATAATGTGCTCTTTCATATGTTGCAATAAAAAACTGATTTTTTAAACAATTTCTATTAGAAAATAGACTTGCGATTTTTTACTAGTCGCGGAAAGTCAAAAATACAAGGGGAAAAGAACACAAAGTCACTTGCGGATGATGCCTTTATCGAAGAGCTCGAGCACGGCCTCAAAATACAACAACAAATCATACGTGAGGGACAATGTGTGTTCAGCGGCTGTCCCGAACTTACCCGAAAGATCGTCTATAGTGTATAGCCGAATCTAGCCCGGACTTATTGCTCTAAGATTTCCGATCAGAACCCGAGCTATTTCACAAGTCTAAAACATTCGTAAGGGCACGCGATTTTTTTCGTTTGTAAATTCGCTCCGATGACGTATTACATGCCTTGTACAACACAAAGTGCTTTGTGTATCTTTTTATGTTGAATTTGTTAACTTTTTCGAATTTCCTCATTTATAAATGATATTTTTTTTTGCAATAAATATTCATAATTAATAATTTTTATTAACACAGACGCAGCTTTCTCTTACGAATCCAAAGATACCAAAACCCCATTTTTCAAAAAAAATGTCACTTATGTATCTTCTTAGTTTACACGGCAGAATTCTAGTAAATGACTATGATATCCCCTTCAGAGTACTCGCATTTGGAAGCCACAACCTTTTTCCAGCGATCCTCCATTTTTGGAAGCACTCGTTAAATTCCCCTTTCGGGATCGTTTTCCTTTTAGAGGATACTTCAATCTGGGAAACAGCCATAAATCACAGGGAGCCAGGTCAGGACTGTATGCGGACTGCCGAAGTTGTGTAACGCCGTGTTCCACCAGAAATTGCTGAATAAGCTGCCATGAATGGACAGGTGTGTTGTCTTGGTAAAAGACCCAGTCGCAACTTTTCCACATATCAGGACGTTTCTTTCTTACTGCTTCACGCAACCGCTTCAGAGCGTATTCATGGTGCACAACGCCTTCTTGGTCGAAGAAAGCAGTGAGCATTGCCTTGTTGCCGTCTGCCAGAGTGAGGGTCACTTTCCACTGAAATACGACCACTTTTAAATCGCCTAAACCATTCTATAAATTGAGTATCATTCATAGACTCGTCACCATACACTAGTCGACTAACGATTCACAAGTCAAGAAAATTAGTAGTGGGCCTCACAGAGGTTCCCTCTAAATGATAAATACCTGTTTTTGACAATACCATAACTAGGTACAATGTTATAGTACAAGGTCGGATACTTTACAAACAGACGTCGTAAGCAGCATCGCCGCGTCGTTTGTACAAACTATTCTGACTAGTAGAATATATAGTAGAATAAGAGGAAAGACCGATTTTCATTTGAATTTGCATTTTCTATAGAATGGCGTGGATTCCACTTAAATAATGAGTTTAAAAAAGAAATTCATATTTACTCAACGCCCCCCCCCCCCTATTCACAATTTTCAGATTGCAAAATAAATATACTTTTTTATATGACATAAAAACTGCTGATAGCACCTTACAGAAGGAATTCTACAGCTTACGAAACATTATTGATGGGAATTTTCGCAGCTTTTCAATATAGAGGGCAGATTAGGCAGCTAACCGACCAATAAGCGGAAGGGCGGGCAACCCGAGAGAGAATACGTAAGAAAGGTGGGGCGAAGCGCCGAGTTGGTGGCAGTCTCTCGTCCGGCCGCAAAAGGGAAGGAAGAGAAATCTATCTCTTGCACGAGGCTAGACGCGCACCCGGTATTCCGTGACAGTTTTGAGTTTGAATAAATATGTATTCCGTGACAGTTTAAAGTTTGAATAAATATCACTTAAATTAAACAAAATCAGTGAACGTGTGTTATTCTTCCTACATTATGATTTTTTATCTTTCCCAACTTTAAGGAAATACGCACAAACGCGATTTTTGCAATTTTCGATCATTGTTGCAAATTTATTTTGTATAAACATTTACCAGAAAATGTGCACCACCAGAAGCTTATATAGAAAATCAAATATTATTAAGTACCACTTTTTTTGAAAGCATCATTTTACCTGAAAGAATCCATAAGTCATAAATTTTTCCACCTCTCTAGGTATTTTCATGAAAGAATACATTTTTTCCCTCTGAGCAGAGAACCTTTCTTCGTCCTGCTCGAGATGATAGCCTCTCGTTAATTCTGTTCTCAAAAACTGTAGCAACGATATTCCTACAAAAAAGAAAGAATGCTCTGAAATATAAATCATTTCAAAAGGGAGCAATTTTTAAAATACATAGTGGCCACTCAACACTCACAACATCATTCCTGATCATTTGCAGGTTTTCAACATTTATTCCGGGTAATTTAAACTTTAAAATTCCAATTGTCTAAACAATTTATAATGTGAAGTTATTCAAAAAAGGATATCCAAATCAATTAATTTAATGTGGAACAACCCTAAATTTGAAGAATTTGAAATTGAAAATAAAATGTTCAAAATTAAACATTTAATATTGATGGTTTCAAGCTTAAAATTTTTCAACTATTAGATTTTTCAATTGGAAACTGATGTCCAATTTTTAATATCTGAATTTTAAATTATTTAATTTGTAAGGATTTAAATTACACAAATTTCAACTAGAAATGTTTTCAAATTTAAATAAATTTCTTAAATTTCGAAGCACATTCTAGATTCAAAATTGTACATTTCATGGTCATATCCTGATTTTTTCTCGATCGCGAAAAATTCCCGGTTTGCCGGTCTTTAGCCGCCCTGGTACTGAATATAATGAAATAAACGAAAACGTTTAGATAATTCGACATTTTAACTTGGAAACATTTTTGTAAAATTTCAAAGAACAAATTAAATTGAAAATATTTAAGACGCATCGTTATTGGAATAATATAGTTCAATCAAACAATTTTTTCATTTCGTAAATTATAGTCTGACCATGCATGCACGCACCCAATACATAATTTTGAGCTTAACAATTTTTTAAGGCTTTATTTTATAAAAAATAACGAGAACTTAAATGATTTCCTTAACGGAACATTCTATCTGTTGTGTTGTTTAAATTTTTTAACGCAGCTTTATCTTGAACATTTTAAAAAATTCAAAGGTTCTTTAGAAATAGTTATATGTTTTTCAAATTATCTAGCAAAAGTACAAGTGAAAACATAAGATATAACCGTAAATACAGTCGGAATAATGTCATAAGTATAAATACTTATGACGTATTTATGAGATTCTTGATTCATCATATGAATAAAAAAGACCGGACGTAGGATTATATAATTCCACAGTCCACACATAGTGTTATTATTTATGAAAATAATTAATTCTAATGTTTGTGATGTTTTTTTTAAATATATTACACAATTTCAAAATTAGGATAATATTTACTTCAAACGAAAAATATTTATTACATTTTAAACAATTGCATTAAAAAAATAAGAATCCGGAAATTTTCATACATTCAAGTATATATATTTAAAATGTTTAATTTACCAGTTCATATATGTACGTCCTTCATTTATTAGATGAATTAAATTATGGATAATTGGAATTTGAATGAAAAATATTGAAGACCTGCCAGCGACATACTATGTTTAAACTTTAAAAAGATGAAAAGGGGCATTTCCTGAAATCGTTTCAATTTTGAACACTTTATTTAGCATAACAATTTTCATTCAACTGTGCACGAGCATTGCCATTTTGGCACACAGAAGGTTGATTGTATGAGTAAAAAATTGTTCCATTGCAAATGCGTTCAATTTATTGTACAATTTCAAACGCACTTGTACTGGCATTAAATGCAATGTTTTCAACCAGCATATGAATAATTTTTTTTTAAGAATACTAACGTGTCCATTTGAGACACGATTCATTAAGATTAAATTTTTGAAAGGTCATATTTCGATGCATTCCATACTGGAACTTAAATGGCAAGACTTAAATTCTGAATTAATTTTCAAATTAATTTCAACCTGAATGTGTCCAGTAACAGAAAATTTTTAATGCCATTGATAGAATAATTATATTAATTCAATTATCCAAGTTTTTACGTTAAATACTCAATCTATTACAATACACGTACAATCGTAAATATTCATTTTACAGTAAATACTACTTGACGTTTTTTAATCTCATTTAATTACTAGTTACCATAACACTACAGCCATATATTCATAGCTTCTCTCCTGTCATTATCTTTTCACCCAGCCTTTAATAGTATAAAGAACACATAACTCTAGATAATTGGTTTGAAAATATTAAAGCTAGATCATCTGTTAAATATACTTTTTCTTTTTTTGCACGCACTTACACTTCTTACAAATACATATAGGTACGCAGGAGTATCAAGTATGAATGCTAAATGAAAGCGAGCGGACGTAACCTAAATGCTTGTTAAAAAATAAGAGAGAGTAGACGCTTCCTTAAAAGAATTCTCAAGAGGTAAAATTATCTATCAAATCGAAAAGTCTACTGTGAAATTACATATAAAATATAAGATTGAATGGAAAACAATACCACATTTTTTTGTGGAACTCTCCTCTTCTGACAGTTCTGGTTTGCTCTCGTCGACGTTTATGTTTTCAACTCGGTTCCCAAGAGGTTTGACACTTTTATTCGAGCCACGAAAACGAATGCTCTTTTTGTCAGAATTTCCCGAAGAAATCAGATTGGCTTTTTCGCTTGTGTTGTCCATATTCTGTGATCTGTTGTTGTCTTTTGACATGTTAGGCATTGACATAATATCTTAACATAACCTCGTGCAATCTCGCGTTTTTAGCAAAACAGCTGTCGAGTGCGGCAGAGTGCGGGATTGCACAGATTGCAGAGCTCGGCTTTTTTCGAGTTAATTCTTTCCATTCTTTCGACAATAGTCGGCAAAGTTCGACACACATCGGTGTCTTTCGGACTTGTGTCTGCATAGTCTGCTGCAGACTATGCAGACTGTCTGCATCGTCTGCAACTTTGACAGCCATAGTAAACATGGCGGCATCCACGGTAGAGTCAGTGGATGACCGTAATACATGCAAAGTTTTAATTATCGGGGCCGGAATGGCCGGTTTGTCAGCTGCCAATCATTTGCTGAAAAACTCCGAACTAGATTTCCTAATTCTTGAAGCCAGAGGACGCATAGGCGGACGTATCGTTTCCACGCAAATTGGTAAGACAATGTAACCTCACTCTATACAATTTGATCGTAACACGAGAATTTTTCTCTTCATATTCAAGTCTTATATTTAGAGTCAAGAAAGTTTTCCAAGCATGAGGAGTGGAGGAATACTTTCATTTGTCTTCAAACTGTTATCTGATGTTTTACTCTACCTTCAAACTGTAGTATATGTGTTTGCGTTGTTTATTATGTATATGTATATTTCAGTATGCCTTAAATAAACATATCAATATTTCTTAATTTGTTGTTAAATAGTTCTAGGAAGTACTTTCTTTCTGAGACTTTTGTAGTAAATTTGTAACTTTCGAGACCTAATTTTGTTTTACTTTAAATGAAACAGCGCATTGAATTATGAGGACAGATTTTAAAGATATTTTTAATGAGTTGAAGAAATTGTTTATCCCATTACTGGTAGGTAGTCAGTGTATTTAAATCCATATATGTATATATTATTTGACATTATAGAAATAATAATCGCAAATTTAGGTACGTCAAATTACGTAATAACACTTGTGCCTGATAATAACACTTTCCTTCAGTAACGAAACATTAGATCTGTTGTAAAAAGTAAAAAATTAGTACAATTATTTTCAAATTTACAAAAAAAGTTCTAAAATCTCTCTAATGTAGAACTAATATTTTGTTTTCCCCTTTTTATGGAGTCTCTATTCCTTTTTTCACAATTAGTATTACAGGTAGATTATTATTGTAAGCGAATATTTTAGATTGTATACTCACTTCTTCAATATTTTATATGCAGTATAAAAATTCAGTTACAAAATTTATCTTGTGGATTGAAACTGTCAGTGGATAATTTAAAATTTGAGAAAGGTCAATCGATTATTTTTGCATTTTAAAAGACACTTAAAAATGTTTTCCATTGTGAAGGACATTATAGAGAAATTTACCGATAATTGCAAGAAAAATACATTTTTATTTAAAATGATTCAAAATTGAACAAATTAAATGAGATTGGAAGCTGGAAGATTCAGAAATAAATGTCGAAATTTAGTAAATACCTAATGGAAAAATAAAAATGTTCATAGGAAACGAAAAGGTAGAATTGGGGGCCAATTGGATCCATGGAGTCCTAGGAAATCCAATATTCGAATTAGCAATGGCGAATGGACTAATCGACATAATAAGTGTTCCAAAACCTCATAAAGTTGTAGCAGCAATGGAAGATGGCAAGCAACTTCCATTCCCGGTATTAGAAGAAATTTATGAAGCCTACATTTGCTTTTTACGACGGTGCGAGGAGTACTTTTTGAGTTCCTACAGTCCACCAGAAGGAATTAATAGCGTGGGAGCGCATGTTGCTCTAGAGGCTGATCTCTACTTGTCATCATTACCACCCGAAAACAGAAAAGTTAGACAATTATTATTCGATTGCTTGTTGAAGCGAGAAACTTGTATTACTGGCTGTGATAGCATGGAAGAAGTAGATCTTTTGGAAATGGGCTCGTATGCCGAACTACAAGGGGGCAACATCAGTCTTCCAGGCGGTTATAGTTCCATCCTGGCACCTGTTGCCAAACATATTCCAAGAGATCGAGTTCTTTCGCGGCATCCTGTCACTAAAATAAGGTACGTTTTCATATCCACTTTTAGAAAGTAAAGTTTTTTCAAGTTTATGACTTAACCTTTATTTTCCCTAAGCTACCTTAATAATCTATCAGACTAGCCTCTGGACCGTAATCTTAAAATATTTACTTTCGAAGAGAGAAAGTATAAAATTATATATTTGGAAAGCTTTAATTTAAGATTTTTAATTTTTAAGTCACTTTACTTTAATCGCTCTTTTTCAAATTTTAAATTGTTTAATTGCAGTGAATGTTTCTTAGCAAGCTAATCGAAGTGAATGAAACATCGCAAAATAGTGTAAATGTTGACACTAAAGACTAAACAGACCTAATTTTTCAAGTCAGAATAGTTGTTTACTTAAATATTGAAAGTTGCTCCGTTTTAAAATGTATCGATACCTCGAGAATAGTTAAGTTGTAACACTTTTTCTTAAATGAAGTAAAAAGTGACGTAGAAAATAAGTTGTGATAAGCATCGTTGCGATAGTTTGGAAGTCAAAAAAGTTATTTGAATAATTCAATATAGTTTTTGAGCAGTCAGTCGAAATCGGTCGGTTCAAATACTTAAATACTCTAACAGGGTGTCCGTTTTTATCGTCTCGGAGTGCATCGCGCGCATGCAGGGTGACGGACTTCGCACCGCACTTGTACTTCGATGGTGGGGATCAGAAGTGCGAGGTATAGAGTTCGCGTGCAGGTCTAATTAAAGCACTGATATATAAATCTAAGCCGCACCCCCCCCCCCTCCATGTGCATTTGTTTCCAATATATTTAATGGAAAACACTTGCGAATCAGGTGACAAATACTAAATGCAGTTGCCGCTTTCTTATTTTGCACAGGGCAGTACATAAAGGACCTGCGAGGCAAAAGGCCAGTGAACATCTAGAAGGTTCAAGCGCTTTTCCTCTATCTCGAAAAACTTCCCTGTTCCAAGTTTAATAAGATTATGTTTATCCGGATTTTTTGCAAGAATCATCTTAAGCCTCGCTGTTTCAGTTATACTGTTAGTATCTCCACAGAAGCCTCTCCAGCCTTTCTGTAAATATTTCTTAATAGGCTCCTCATGTTCATTTTAAGTTTCTGCAGGGCCAACCGAAAATTGATCTGCTCATGACCCGAGAGGGCTTACACTTCAGATACCTTCCAGCCATTTACTTTGTCGACCAACGCTTCTGAACAAAGAGTCAGATCGAGAACTTCTTTGCTGTTTTTATTTTGTAAGATGGGAATATTTCCTCTTGATTCCAAATCTGCAATTCCGTTCCTGCTAGGGATTCTGCGAGACCACTCCCCCTTTCTTTGATTTTTGTGCTTCTCCTCACATTATGGTGTGTGTACGCATCATATCCCAACAGAACGTGTACCTCTCATTTTGCCAGAATCGAGTGAGATCCTCAACCTCTCTAAGAATGGGGACCCACCCAAGGTCACTTATGGACGATGGTGCAGCCTCCTAAGCCGCAGATCTTCATGTGCAACCAGGGTTCCTGCATTAGGATCGCGTTTGTCTACATCAGAGTTATGCACCAGGTTAATACAGTAGAGGCACCTTTGCTGTCATGCAAATTAATCTGCATAAATGCTATACCCGCTTTAGCCATTGTTAGGCTAAGCCGAAGCAACCTCGGACGTATTAGGGCATTACTTGAGTCTTTCTGAAGAAGATTTTCTTGCCCCAAAAATGTGTTTAAAAGTCCTGAACTATTGAGGATCTGTCTTCTCCCGACAGCACTTCTAATCTCCTTAATCTAGGAGGCGACCTGGTATTCTAGAGACACCATACAGAACACCAATTCTTGGTTTTAGGCAGCCTTCGTTTCGGTAGTTCACTCCTTAACTTGGGGGTTTTTCATTCGGGACCATCCCGGAACATTGTGTCCGATTGCTTATTTAGCTTTGTGACCACATTCGTCAGGAACCTCTGGTACAGGGTCCCGTCTATCCACAACCCGAGGACACATCCGGTGGCCTGGTTAAAGGCCTGAGGAGTGTCGCATTGTCTGAATGGGGGGGGGGGGAGTCGCGCCCTCGATATTCCAAAGGACTTTGCCAGTTCCCTTTTTGCAGGATTGCTCCTTAGTTCAGATTTCGCAAGATAAAAGCCCCTCAATTCCCCAGGTCAGCCGTATCTCACGATAGGTTCAATCAGATCCTTAAGCTCTCCTACCAGCTAGAAGTACCCGTGCTCCCTAGGTAGGGAACGATTACAAATCATTTTTAATTATTTTATCTAAAACGTCCGCTTACCCCCCATTAAGGTTTTTTATGGAAGTATAGTAAGGTGTCTTAAGTGGATTGAATTTGAATATAATAAAATACTTTAACTGAGATATCTTTAGGGAGTATCTAGATTTTTGAAACAGCGGTAGCAAGATCTTTCTATAATATAATAATTCAATCTTCAACCCCCAGTTTTGATCCTAACCCACGGGATGGGTGGATAGGGAGAGGGGATTTGGGAATGGAGGCCCTCGTAGAGGCTCTGGAGACACATTTAGGAGGCTGTGTAGGTCCCTGCGGGAAGGACTCCTCAAAATTCCTGAAACAGCGCATAGTGGGCTGAATCGGGAATTTACTATTAAAAATCACCTACAGCCTACAATTCTTAACCGATTTTCAATTTTTTGTTAGAAGTGATCCGCGATAGTTGCACAAGAGCGTCTATGAAGTAGATCTTTTAATTTGTGTAATTTTCTATTTTTTATATAAATAAGCAAAGAGAAAAAATGATAAATTTTTTAATTATTATTTTTTATCTTCAAAAAAGTAACTTAATTAATTCCATTCTCCACGAAAATGAATGTCGAAGTATCCAAAGAATATAAATAATTTACAGGATATCGAATCTAATTGTTGTAAACAAATTATATTAACAAAATATCAATATATTGGAAATTTTGCTTGCAAAGTATATTTGTAAGTTGAAATTGGCAGAAAGTGTGAGTGTGTGTGCGTCCGTCCGTCCGTCCGCGAAGAAAGGGACCTAATGCGTCAAAGCTGAATTTTACAGGACGGGCACGGGACGGGCGATCGTAGCAGAGCCCGCAAGCCAGCATTTGAGTAGTGGGGATGCGTGTACGTAAAGCACCCCCTCCACTTACCACTACACGTATCACTACACTTTTAGGCACGAGCCAGTGTAGTGTAGCACACGGACACGTCACGTACAGCTGTAGTGGTAAGTGGTGGGGCTGGCTTTCGTAGGCATCTCGTTCGGTCTCCGCGTACACTCATCATGCCTTAATAACAAGCTTAATAACAAGAAAAGTAGTTTACTTTAAAAATTTCTGATTCATGGAAATGAAAGAGTAACTCAGAAACTATTGATTGACCAATGAAAATGAAAATCGATTGTTTCCGCATTAGGTCCCTTTCTTCGCGGACGGTTACATATAAATTAGATGTAAATAATTTATATTCTTTGGATACTTCGACATTTATTTTCCTCGAGAATGGGATTAATTAAGTTACTGATATGAAGATAAAAAATAATAATTAAAAAATGTCTCATTTTCGCTCTTTGTTTATTTATAATATATAAAAAATAGAAAATGACAAAAATGAACAAATCTAATCCATAGACGCTTTTGTGGAACTATCGCTAATCACTTCTTAAAAAAAATTGAAAATCGGTTAAGTATTGTAGGCTGTAGGTGATTTTGAATTAAAATTTGAGTAACCTTTAGCTAAAATATAATTGAATAAATTGAGTTTCAAGTAATTTCAAGTGATATCAGTGATCTGTCTGCACCGATTACAGGAATTATTATCATTCGAAGAATACAAATCAACATGTAAATTTGAACATCATTTTTGCAGGTGGCGAAAATCTGACGTAAGTGGAATGAAACAGCCAAACCGGCCCGACCTAATAGAAGTTGAATGTGAGAACGGAAAAAAGATAACGGCCGATCAGTTGATATGTACCCTACCCTTAGGCGTTCTGAAAGAAAAATCGCATGAAATATTCGAACCGCCATTACCAAGTCACAAACTCAAAGCTATAGATAGATTAATGTTTGGTACAGTAAACAAAATATTTCTCGAGTACGAGAGACCCTTTCTCAATCCAGGAGTGTCAGAGGTGATGCTTCTTTGGGACGATAGAAGCCTTTCGGAAGAGGAAAAACAGAATCTCAGTAAAAGCTGGTTTAGGAAGATATACTCTTTTACAAAAATCTCAGAGACTCTTCTCCTAGGTTGGATATCAGGAAAGGCTGCTGAATATATGGAAACTCTTAGCACAACTGAAGTGTCCGAAGTTTGCACATCCATTTTAAGGCGCTTTCTGAATGACCCTTTCGTCCCGGTTCCGAAGGGATGTATGAGAACGAGCTGGCACTCACAACCCTTCACTCGGGGATCCTATACTTCTATGGCCATTGGAGCAACTCAAGCAGACATCGAGTGTCTTGCTGAACCCCTATTCGAACCGAATCAACCCAAAGTGAAAGTAGCATTTGCAGGCGAACACACTCATTCTTCTTTCTATAGTACAGTTCACGGTGCTTATCTGACGGGAAGAAGTGCTGCACAGATGTGCCTTGAAACTAGAAAAAAGAACGAAAAACAACCACTTAGTATCTGCTGCGAAGATACGAGTGATCTCAGTTCCTGGATCCAGGGTATTTCTTTGCACTAGTATGTTGAAAAGGTTGTTGGTGGGGCGTAAAACCGATTTTACACAGTCAATAGAGCAATAGCTTTTAATGAAAAGTAGTCGAAAATTGCAAGGGATACGTAATTTCGAATTTCGATGTACGAGTAATGAGTATGTACATTGTACATTGACTTCGTGCTTTATTGCAGTTGCAAATAATTACCAGTGAATGTAATTGTTTGCAATAATGTCACTGGTCAACAAAGTGTGAATTATGTGTTCTTGACATGTGTATGTAAAATTTATTTCTCAACTGAATGCTTTTACAAGCTTTTACAATATATGTGGTAATCGCTCAATTAGATTTTACACTTATTTCGAGATTAGACGCAAGTCATTCAACTTAAATTTTTATTTCAGCCTTGTTAAGCTTTCTTTCTCGCATTCTGTTTAAAGTTACGTGTTCTCGAAGTTTGATTTATGTAGTTTTTCGTACTGAATGCATATCTTACTTTTATTTTTTCTACTCGTCAGGTTTTTAAATATTTTGAGCCGAATTATTTTTAAAAATTTACATTTTGTGCTCTAAGTGAGTGTAGGTAATTCTTTTGACCAAAAGCGCTTCATGATTCCAATGTGTTCTTTAACGCTGAATCCAACGACCGTCTTACTTTTGTAATAATTCAAAAGTTTATCGAACTAATCGCAAGAAAACGGTTAAACACGCGAGAAAAAAGGTTTACGGAAAATGTTACACTCAGCGTGGTGAACTCTCAAAGCTTCAGAATCCCATATAAATTGTATAAGAATCGCCAACGCCTCCAACTGTATGGTACATTTTCATTTGGTCTGTCCGGGATGGAAACTTGTCATTTGGACACATTTAGTTTATTTAAGTATAAGAGTTATTTTTTTATGCATAAATATCTTTTTAATTTGCATTTCTAGCACTGACTGTTTGCAAGATACACGACGGATAAAACATTTCTTTCTGTAAAGTTGACAATTTGAAAGTTTATGCTTGTTCAAGACGAATCATTGTACTCAAATTCTATTTAATGCACTGGAATTGGCGCGAACTCTCTTAGATTTATTTGCACTTACTTGAATTCACTTGTATTATTCCTCGGAATTATAATTAATTCACTTTTAATTTACTATATTATTTTGTTTAATTTCTCTGGAATTCTATCGAATTCGCCTGAATTCATTTGAACTTTCTTCAATCAGCTAGAATTAACTTTTATGAACTTCAGTTCACTCGAATCCACTTGAATTAATTTTAATTTGTTCGCATTCACTAGAATTAATTTAAATTCTCTTTAATCCACTTGAATCAATTTGGGTTCTCGTCAATTTGCTTGAATTCTTTTTAAAACATTTTAGTTCTCTTAAATCTACGTGAATTTCATAGAATTCACTTTATTTCTCTTGAATCCGCTGGAATTCATATGAATTCTCTCGAATCCGCTTAAATTCGCGTAAATCCATTTTAATTCTCTTTGATTCATTTGAGATCTCTTAAATCCGCTTGAGTTTGCGTAAATTCTCTTGAATTCATTTAAAATCTCTTGATCGCTTAAATTCTCTTGAATCCATTTGAAATTTCTTGATCGCTTAAATTTTCTTAAATTCACTGTCATGCATTTCTATTGAGGTCGCTTCAATTAATTTGAGTTGTCGTAAATTCGCTTTAATTCTTTTAAATTCATTTTAGACGATAAATTGGCATCAGCGTTGAAAACACACATTGAAATCATGAATTCCCCTTTGCCAATACATTTTCTACACTTACCTACAGCTCGAAAAAAACGCGTATTATTTTATAGACAAAACACACTCTCTTGACCAGTGATTATTGCACAATTTAACATTTGAACGATTGTGTAAACTAAATTTTCAAACTGAATCAACAAAATTTAACGATTTAGGAAAGCAACATTTAAAAATTTCAATTTTTAATAATAATAATAATCACGTAATTGAATTTACGAGTATACAAAAATGTCCAATTGTAGGAGTTAAGTAACTCTCGGCAAATTACTTAGTTAAATATCAAAAAGACAAATTCATTATTTTTTATTTTAAAAACGCTAAACAAAAAGCTACATTTCCGTTACTTAGAACTTAGAGTATACGTAAAATCTGTTTCACGCCTAGTTTTAAAAAGCAAAGTATTCAAACAACGAATACTCAAAGTTTCTTTTCAAAAAATATAGCAATTTGTACACATTTTCACCAAACTTGCTGTATTCTGTGAATAACGCATCGAGTTGATACTTTTTAAGCTGTAAATATAGATCATTTTCAGTGCAATGTACATAAAATTAGCCTATTTGTAAGTTAAATGTGCATTTTTTAATATGCATCATGTATTTATTACTATTCTTAATACAATTGAAAAATACTAATTAACATTGCCAATAACGCAAAAGATGTGATACAAAAGACAGACAGAGCGATTGATTTTTGGAGTAACTGACTCATTTAGTTTTAAAATACGTTTTGTAAGATTTTGGAAAGTTTATCTAGTCGCGCATTGTCGTAAGTAAACCCAGTTTTTATGCAATTTTGTTATCCGTGATTAATTTACATTTCATTAAGTGCACCTTGATTTTTAGGATTAACACAGAATCATAATTTTAATTATTAGGGTATAATATTTAATCTAAAGGTTGAGTTCGCTGAATTTCCTAAGCACCTATGCAAAATTGTATTGTCCGAAATAGTTTGTTACCTAGAAGAAACCATTTGTATCTATTCTAAAAATGAGTTTTTAATTTGAAGATTATAAAAGCTTTTTCACAAATAAGCACATTTTCTTTAAATTGTTATGTCTTAAACGCTGCAGTATTAAATTACATCAAAGCATTGACTCTAATTTTCATAAGTCTATTTTTCGATATCATTTTTATATAATAACCTGAACGCAACATTGTTTCAATTATAATTTGCTTGTTTTACAAATAAACATTCATTTTAATTATAACTTGGTTTTCGGGAGATTTTTTTAGCTTTGGAGAAACGCCCATTCATTTTTTGAGAAAATTAAATGATTTTTAATTTGAAGGTCCTTTTCATAATTCTCCTAACGTAAAATCTTGTGAACCAAATTATTTTTCAGTTTTATATATAACCATATATGTCACTTGAAATTTGCTTGATTTCTAAAAAAAAAGTGATTCAACGTTTTTTTACCACAGATTTGAAAAATTAATCTCAAAATTAATTTTAAAATATTCAAAACTAGAGAAAACTTTTTCTCCTGAAGAGCGGGTTGAGCAAATTTGAAATACCTAAAATATAAACGTTTGCTGGACAAACTAGCTATGGAAAAGTTTATAGCATAAAGATTGAAGATTTAAAAACTAATGCTTTAATTTCTCGCGTAACTATAAAGAATACTGTAGAAAAAATATAAAATCAAAATTTAATTTTACCGGTTTTGAATATGAAAGATATTTGACTTGAAAAATACAAATTTTCAGCAATTTATAAATATAAACATGAAACTATTAATAATTTGTCCTAACTGTTAAATATGAAACAGGTGTGAAAAAAACTATAAATGTTGCAAAGATAAATGTATAGCATTTTTTTAACGAACAATTTTTGTAGAAAATTATTTAAAGTATAAATTACTTCTAGTATAGTAGCATACCTTTATTTGGGTCACATTGTTAAGAAAGGATGAAACTTGGTCTGTATGTATGTTCTTTGTGACTTGAAAAAAGTTATAATATTGGATACAAAACATTTTTTTTTAAATTCGGTATCCAGAAATCTGCAAAAAAAAGTTTTAACAAGTTAAATACCACTGCGAAGTACTATGGGCGTATTCACTATGGACGTACTTATTTATGCTAACTTTATGAGCCTTTTGTTTCCTCACAGGCATCCAATAAATTTGTGTTTCATTTTCACTAACAAACAAAAACTGACACTTATTTCATCAAGTTGATGTTTCTATCTTATACCGAAAATCTTTTGTTGCAACAAACTGCTTTTTAAGTTACAATAGTGTTATATTTCAAATATTGAATGAGTTTTTCTTATATAAACAAAGTAAACCATTTTTTTGAATCTTATAAATCTCTCAAAAAACATTTATAAATTGCTGTTGATAGATCATAAAAGGTCGTCGAAGTATTCTCAATAGATCGTTTGAAACGACACGGAAACGCGAACAGTTACATCACATACAGTACTGTTATGTTCCCAGTATAAAAAAAATTCTTAATAAAATAAGGTAACTAATTTAGTTTTAATATTTAAAAACGGTATTGGTACGTCATGAAATGTTCTTCAATAGGTCAATCGATGCGTCTCGAAGACGCAAACAAATACATCGTATACACATACAGTACTATTGTATTCCCAATATTAAAAAAGTTTTTCTCTTATGTACAATATAAACAATATATTTTTTAAACTTATAAATCAGTATTGCTAGATCATAAGAGGTCATGAAAGATGAAAGCTCAATTGAGCTTACAGATTTGAAAAAAAATTACCTTGTTTGTATCAGAATATTTTTTTATATTTAAAATACCATTACATTGTTCATTTAGGAAAACTACATTACTGTATCGGATATATGTATTTGTTCGCATCTTCGAGACACGTTGAACTACATATTGACGAACCTTCTATGGCCTCTTACGATCTGGCTATGTATACTGATTTATGAATTTAAAAACTATATTGTTTATCTTGTTTATGAGGAAAAAAATTTAATCTTGGAAATACAACAGCAATGTATGTAACGTATTTGTTCGCGTCGAATGACGCTCTTCTATCTTAAAACAGAAAAATATGATTAAGCGATATTTTTTCGAAAAATGAGTTTTTTGTATCAGTGGAATCGTGAAAGTAAGCTACGTCTGACTATCATAATTAAAAGTATAGTTCTTCATTGTGAAATGTACAATAAAAAATGAAAAAATGCAATAGAAAAATATATGGAAAGTACTTTGTGTTGACTGAACTTTGCAAGAGAAGTCGAAAACGCCACGAAGTGCAAGGGAAGAATATACGCAAAGCACTTTGCGGATCTTTTGTTAGGAAAAAGTTGTCTAGCACGCTTCTTGTTACAAAATCAAAACTCCGCGCGAGCT
This sequence comes from Andricus quercusramuli, assembly GCA_932178445.1. NCBI lineage: Eukaryota > Metazoa > Arthropoda > Insecta > Hymenoptera > Cynipidae > Andricus > Andricus quercusramuli. Next base: position 42,439 of record CAKNXH010062842.1, on the reverse strand, counting down.
ATACGTAAAGTCTCAAGTTGCAATTATGTCGAATCGAGCAAAGATGTCCAAGCGAAGAAATTCGCAAGCGACACCATCACCGGTAGTCACCGGACACCTACCATCACCCCCATGCCTACCATGTCGCTTGCAAGTTTCTTCTGTTGCAGCCAGGGCCGACGCTCGATAACTTCACAGCGCTAGTGATTTTACGTATTTCTTAAACTGGATTTGATTCGAGAATAATCCGCAATTATATTTACTGATATTGTTTAAATAATCAATTTTTTATTGCAAAATCAGAAAGGGCTCATGCGCTTTACCCAAAAGGGGTACTTGCATTAATAAAAATGTGTCAACTTGATGAAATAAATTTCAGTTTTTTTTGTTAGTGAAAATAAACCTCCCTCTTTGAGTAATCAAATTTATCTGATGCATGTGAGGGCTGAGGAAGCACGAATGACTTCATCCATACTGAATACACCCATACTACTTTGCAGCCATATTTTAAGTATATGCCCCCCATGAGGGTAAAAAGGAAAAATTTAATTATGTTAACTATTTTTTATTATTTATTTGGTATATATTTATATCACCATTTATTTTTTCAAACTTTTTTCATGATAGAAAGAATTATGTTCTTTGTATACATTCATCAAGTTTCTTGGGTTTTCAACAATATGAACTAAATTAGACAATTTTCGTTGTACCACTGCTGCTATTTCAAAATACAAAGAATAACTTTATAGTCTTCAATATAATTGGTTTATCGGTCGAAGAAATATATATCAAATTTCAGAGATGATAGTTTTAATTTATACTTATTTTGTTTATCATTTGAGATTAGTTTAGAATGTACTAGAGTATATACGGAGAAGGCAAAATATAACAATAATGATTTTCGAGCGAGTCAGGATAAAACACAAACTTATATATTTCACATTGTAAAATAATTTTGGACGATACATAGCGCGGTAAGCTAACCAAATTGTAGTTGCCCATTGCCCACGTTTCATTCGCTCTTTTCAGAAATATTTAATATTTTCATGACGCTAGGCTACTATTGCCAGCAGAAATTAAAATAATAATCAACTGAGCCCTTCTTTAAAAATTTCAAAAAATCAAAGGTTAAATTTAGGAAAAAGAGCTCGATTGTTTATAATATTTTGCCTTAATACTTGCCTAACATCATACAGATATTGATCCAAGCTCACCGTGAAGTGTACAGATTAATGTAATTTGCACAAAGCCAGAGTGCATTCGCTTTTTGCTGTTGTTGACTGGCTAAACCTAATACGTAGCACCGTTTTTTAGTCTACGAAAACCAAAACATTTTTGTAGACATCCACGTAATTTAAAATAGCGTTTGCCTAATGTGATTTTTAACTTATTACAAATTTTATTATTATAGTCATGTACAGATGATGTATAACTTATTTATACACACGTATGTTATAGAACAAATATTACGAATACAATGTGAATAAAATACCAGATACCGTAAATAAGAAAACACATCTATTTGATTTTCTTTTACCTTCCGACAAAAGCGCTTTGGCTAAAAATCCTGCCATGATTCTATCCTTTCCTCTCAGCGTAAAATATAATCATTAAAAAAATAAAACTTCCAACAAACTAGTCAACTACTTTCATCAAATATTTTTCTTACAAGAAAGATAAAGACTTTGTCGATATTTAATCCCTTCTCTTTTTCTTCCAAGTACAATATCGTTTAATTGTTAAGCGTTACGTTTTATAAATTGAAAAATGTTTGTTTGGGTAATATCAAACTTTTTTTTTTTTACTATTAATACGACTTATTTTCACAATGCTAATGTCTTTAATATTACTGTAAAGGATACTGCTCAGGTGTTGATTGTGTTCAATCGAACATACAATCGTCGAAAATAAAGTTTTTAATCAAAATAAGTCAAATAATGTAGATAAATTGCAACCACCGAATAAGACCGTGCTCGGGCTAGTAGAGGAATATAATTCCGAGAAATAAGTTACCCCACCCGCGGTCCGAAATCGCCACGAAGAATTCTTGGCTCAACCTCCAAATATGACCGTTTGCACTCGATGAATTTCACGTGCAAAGTGTGGCAATCTAACATAGATTGGATTGTTCTAATCCAGTTTTTTGGTATTGAATTCGTGTAATACCTGGTAAGTTCATTGTTCCTTAATTACTAGTACATCCTGTGTATGATATTAGTAAAAATTAGATTTTTCGTTTGTAATCTCTTTCGTTTATGTTTTCAAATGTTTTCAACTCTTTGTAGATTAAAGATGACGGATACGTTACTTTGTGTTACCTTTTTTGAGATAATTAAACATTTTTATTAATATGTATATAAAAAATGTATAAATATTAATAAACATTAACAATAGATTAATGAGATTACAATCAATTGAAATTTTCATTACTATACTATTATTCAAAGCATAAATGAAGATCAAAACGCAATTTCCACGCGCGGTCATATTCGGAGGTTCGCTCCCAATTCTACGATGCGCGAAGTAGTGGGGACAACTTTCGAACGAAGATTAGGAGAAGCGATCTTATTCGGAGAGGGCTTATTCAGAGGTTGCACTGTATCACAAATTATCCTTAAAAACAAAATTACGATGGATAATTCTGATTAAAATTCAGGATTTTTCATGCAATCAAAATTTCTCTACCTACATTTTATATTAGGGTGACCTCGAAGGGTTAATCACACTAGCAATTTTCATGTTCATGTGAATTCGAAGAATTAAAAAAAAAAATTCAACAGATTTCAGAACTAAGTGTATAGCTACATTCAGTAGTAGCTAACCTCTCAGACCAAAAAGTTAAAAACGTTGTTTGCTGCCCCCCCTCCAGTTTTGTTTGGGTCTCAAAAAAAGCGAACACGTTTCGTTTAATAAGTTAATATTAACACGCGCCACAAGTTCCTTTTATTATTGGCCATAATCATTACTTTTTTCGTATTTTCTTTTCTTAAATAAAGGGTGCCACGGCATAAGGAATTAACCCACATTTTTTCGTAAATGAGATTATTAGGTAGAAAATTCTGAATAATTCAAATATACATCCTCACCAAGGATTTTTTTATAACTCCTTTTTTCGATACAATATCGACTACTTTGCCAACCTCCAGTTCACAAAAACGTTCACAGGGTCAGGACTAAGCAAGGAAAAAAAAATATCTGACGGAGATGCTGCCCTTAATGCCTCAGGGGGCACAGGATTACTACTTAGATATTATTAAAAACTATTAATTGAAAGGGTTTAAAGTATTTTACAAAATTTGATGACTTTTCAATAAAATTTTGTGCCCCTCTTCTCAGAATCTAGTAATCTACAAAATAGTTTTTTATTTATACCAAAAATCTATTTTTTTTTGTCAACGTTCAAAGTACTTAAAACGCGCGTCCAGATCTAATACTACATGCTATCTCCTTTAATTCCTTGAAACTGGTTGCATTTTTCTAATCAATTTTTTCTGGACTTCGTTCAGCACTAAAATATCCCTGTAGTATACTTTTTTAAATTCAAAATTAGAGTTTAGATAAAGTTTTTTGTCTCTCCTGAAAAATCGGAAAATGTGGGTTAATCCCTTATGCCGTACCATCCTTCAAATCATGAATGAATTATAAGATTTGATGTATTTGTTAATTAATTATTAACTGTTTTAACCCATTTTTGTTACATAATATTACGAATTAGCACAACAAAAATTTTTTCTCTAGCTTATCATCCAAAGTTGCACTTAAACAATTTTAAATTGCTTAAACCACAAATAAACTACTGAAACAAAAATGCCATAAATTTGAGACATTCTGCGAAAACAAGTTATTTAAACCATTGAAAATAAATGAACAAATACATACAATTTTGTATCCATTCGTAACAAAAATAATGATAGATTTTCACGTTTTAGACGAAATTTACAAAAAGGTATTTTCTAGCAATACTGGGAGGAGCCGTAAACAAAATTCTAAACCTTTTGTCTTTTTGGCCACCCTAATGTTCTGGTCACCTAAAGAATAACAATAAACTTTTTGCCAACAATAATTAAAATAACTTATCACAACTATTGTGTTATTTGTGTCATACGTATAAAACAATCTTATGCAAGAAAAAAAAGGTTAGTTATTAATCATGACATGAGAGCTGACTGATAAAAATATTTGCTTTCTATAAAAAACAGCTGTGCAGTATCTTTTACGCTACAAAAGAATCTTATCATTCGAAGCGCTGATTCTTAAATTCTACCATGATTTCAATAAGTTCATAGGTAATTTCAATTGACGCGAGCTGCACTATCGTGAGCATGGAAACTATTAATATCGTAGATACGTATGGAATATATTAATAAAATATATTTAAAAATCAAACGCGACATATGTAAACTTTAAATGAGAAGCGCTACCAGAGCTACATTCTCCAATATTTTACATTAAAATATATATTTCTCTCACTCACTCACACACACACACACGCGCGCTCTTACACATGTAGATATTTCTATATTGTAACATTATAAATTTATATTAATTTCTCGTTCAAACTTTTTTTTTTACACAGGTATAGCGTTTCATTTGAGGTAGACCAAGTCAGCCACTACTCCATACTTGAAAGGCAGAAGTCTATTTCACAGAAAGAATAAGCAATGATCGTAAAAATCAAATAACAATAAAGTGAAAATCTTTATAATTTATGAAGCGCAGGTACTTTTAAAAAGCGCTTTAATAGAATCAAAATAAGAAAGTCAAAGCGATTTTGATAAGAGATGTTATTTTTAAATTAGTGTTTTTACACTGCTTAGGGAATTAATAACTAATTTGAACTACACTTCTAACATTTAACGCTGTTTTGATGTCCGCTCACACACACAAAACTTATCTGATGAAAATATGCTAAAAAACTTAAAAGTTTCTAAAAAAATGCAGAAGAAAACAATAATGACGACTGCTACTTCCAAGCACGGGCGCATTAATAGCTAATTTTTTATATTCTATGAATATGATTAACGTTACTTGATTAATAAATTAACATACGATGAACTTTAACCAACTTCAACCTAAAAGAATTTATCAGAATTTTAAACAATCATTGAAACAAATTTTTCTTTAACGGGTTATTAACTGCCTAAATAATAAAGCGGATATTCTCCTAATTACCAAGAATTTTTTTTTTTGCTTTGTTAATTTGGTATTTTGTTAAAGAGGCTGGTGACATGATTTAAAATATTGAACCAGTCTGCTTCCTGCGAAGTCTGTAACCTTTATAATCAGATTTACTACTTGAAATTAAATTTTGTACTAGATTTTGTACATATTTGCATGTTGAATTGAAATAATATTTTTCACGTTTTGTATTAAATCTCTAGTATTTTTTAAATATCTTAAGTAACCTAAATTAATAATTTTTTTGCTGAAATTGGTAATAAAGCAAACAAACAAAAATTATTCTTGTCCAGAAAATTTGTTGAATTTTGTTGAAAAAAACTCGGATTACTCTCTTATTCAGCGTTGGACCAGGCTACACCCTTTTTAATCGGATTCTTCTAGAAATACGTACTCTAAAAAAAATTACTTTTACGTGCACTGACACACTTAGGGAGACACCGAGCGAAAGGGGCGACGGTTGGCGGTCACCCCGTATACCCACGCTAGTCCGCTGCTGTATTCTGATTATTCCAAATAACTTAAGTAGTTGGGTTTTCTTGTATTCCATCACAGAGACAAAACTTTGAGGGTGAACATAATTAAGGCTTACCGGAAACAGTAAATTTTTGGGACCTGTTGATTATCTTAAAAATAAGAATGTTCTCGCAGTATAACCGCATGGCCAGCCCTTCATATCTAATACGTTACCACTACGACGAAAAAGATATACTAAAACTCATCGATGCCTCCATCAGGTACTCCAGATCTGACCTTATCCAGCACTTTGTTCACAAAATCTGTAGAATGATTCGCTATCCGTACTTCTGAAACAAACAGCGAAGACGCCATACACAAAATAGATTCTATTGCTAATTTTTGTCTACAGAACTTCTTACTTACTTGTAGCCAATTTACAGTATTTGTCCATTTGACGGGTGAGCTCCTCCTGAACTTCCGGATTCGGCTCAGTCAATTTCGCAGCTAGGGTCTGTTTTATTTGCGATATTCCGTGAATAAGCCTCCCTAGAATGAAACATTTCCCAATGAAGATTCCACATTCTAAATTTTTTTTTTGTCCAACCTGCACCGAATGTATGTCTTTCCATACATGTACAGTTTTCTGCCTGGAGATAAAACGGATGAAGAGTAGCTTTTTCTGTCTGTTTCTTTGGACCCCGGACAGAAAACGCTACTTGCGCCCGTTTGACATGTCCTCAATGGCAAAATTTCGATGCAGGTTATAGACCAAAGGCACTGTATGTGCCATGGGTGGAAAGAATGCGACAAACGCCTTGGAAATAAACGCGAGTTAGAGCTAAGCCTCGGCGACCCTCGACTCGATAGACTCGCACTCGCGTCAATCGCCTTCTTTCTTGATACACAATATACTATTAAATTATCACAAAATTTTAGTACTGAGTATTCAAAATTTTAATTCATAAATTGTTAATTGGAAGGGCTCATACAATATTGTGCAATTTAAACTTGAAAACCTGCAAAATCGAACACTTTTAAATTTAAGTAACGCCGTCAAAATTGAACCCTACCTGAAATAAGTACTAAAGACTGTAGATTTTTAAACATGTAACTTTCCAGAAATCGGTAATAAGAACCGTACATCTTTTAATTTGTCATTTTCTGGAACTTTCATGACATTTCTAGTAATTTTCAAGTGATTGAGTATAGACTTCGACTAAAAATAATTGATAATACTTGTAATAATAGATTTAATACTTTCAAGATGATTCATTATAATAAATTTAAATTTAAAATTTATTATAATATTTGTAATGAAAAAATATGCCCACTGCAAGTGACATTCTCACCGTTTACATTTGTGCATAGACCTTTTAAAATTGCAGGTCAAACCACTAACAACTGTAATTTGGTGATTGAGTTTAATCTCTTTTGTTAAAGCTCTTTTAACTTTAACGAATACATTCTCATCACATGTCTCGCACTTCACACTCGATTAAAGTATGTCCAAAACACAAAAATTACTTTATTATGTTTTGTTAATTTATGTACCACGGTCCAGGATATATGTTTTAGGTGAATGTTTTTTTCCGTGTAACACTTTATTCAACCTATCTTTGATCGTTTTTCCATAAATTAAAATTTGTTGCTTTTAATGTCATTTTGCATGATTAAAATGAAAACTGCGTGTCTCATCAAAAAATTGTCACAGGGAAATTTGTAGATCTATTTTAGGCGAATAAGTTTGCCATTAAATATTTTATTATATCTTGTATCATTTTTCGAAAAATGAACTTTTTTAAATTTTATTTTCAACGATTAAAACAAAAACTATGCGTCTTATTAAAAATGGTTTGAAGAACATTTGTAGATCTTTTTGAGATGAACAATTTTGATTCTTAACATTTTTTGTAGCTCGTATACTTTTGCTGGATAATGGCATTTTTTATTTTTTAAAGGCATTCTCGATGGATAACACCAGAACCGCTGATTAAAAAAGGCTACTTAGCGAATTCGGACTTTATTTTCAAGCCTTAAAAAAATGTGCTAACGCACAATTCAGTCAAATAATTTCTTCGAACGTTATCGTGTTTACAGACGACAACGAAAGACACTGAAGAAAAATCAATTTTTCTTAATCAGCGAGTTTGAAACGTCGAAATTTGATGAAATCTGCAAAAGTAAATTTTCACATAAAGCAAATACCTTATCACTGAGATGAGAATGTAATATATTCATTGCAATTTTCACCGTTTGAAATTGAACGATTCCAAACTTCAATTCAATTGGGTAATTTCCAAGTTGGAATTGTGAAATGAAAACCTTTTTTATACTAAAACTTGTTTTAAGTTCATGTTTAAAGAATGAATATTTACAATTGATAACTTGTTAGATTTTAAACATTTAATATTGAAATCTTCAGACTATGAAATTATTCATTTATATTACTTGATCTAATAAATATAAATGTATACATATGAGTACTGTATATCATATTTAAGTCCCTGAAATTATTTTTTTTTCTTTCAAAAACTCAATGATTGAAACTTCATTATGTTTTAAAACACTAAGAAAATCTCGTTCATTTTGTATGAATTGTACGATTTTTTCATTATTAAAAAAAAGGAACTCATAGGTTTCATGAATATACATTAAATTATTAAACTAGCTGTAAATTCAATCTTGAGTGTTTCCACTTTGTTTGTATTTATAATTATACGGTGCTCATTTCACGAGCACTTTGCTTCCCGTTAGAAAATGTATTTGCTTCCTCATAGAGGAAGCATTAATTATTTTTTCAATAATAAACAAACCAAAGTCTTCATTTTGCTCAATTTAAAAATAGAAATTTACAAAAAATACAAAATTATAAAATAATAAAAAGTTTTTAATTACAAAAACAAATTCGACAAATGAAATTTTGTATTCGAAATGATAATTTTTCGAATTGTAAAAGGGAAGGGAAAAGTTCTGTCGCACCCTACCCTTTCCCAGCTTTATGATTTCTTTACGAAAATTGGCAAAATTACTCTATTTAAAAATTCATGATTAAAGTCTTTCCTATCCATGCGTCAACTTTGAATTATGTTAATGAAAAAAGTTTTACTATAAAAAACTGATTTTCAAAATATATAAATTACCATAACTTCCCTACTCTTTAATCAGATGTATTAATATTGTAGGTCAACCCATTCGTGTCGAACCAAGGAATCTTGTATGTTCTTGCATCAACTTCGAATTATGTTGAAGAAATAGTATATTGCGTGACGAGGGCCGAAAGGCAACGATTTCACGAGTGTGAAGTTAGCTGCCCGAGCGAAGCGAGGGCTGATATCACACGAGTGAAATCGTTGCCTCGGCCCGAGTAATTTTTCATCATATCGATAATCGAAAAGTCGACTTCAGATGACTGTGGAGCGGGTCGACAATCGAATTTTCAACCCTAGGGAAGAAAGTGACAGATCAATGCAAATGGCGACAC
>CAKNXH010062842.1:334-29798 GCA_932178445.1 Andricus quercusramuli | reverse complement strand
AAAAGTGTTGAGCGATTCTTAATGGTATTGGAAAAAAAGTTTTATATAGGTGAATTTTCATTAGCACCTACATTAAGTAATTTCAATAAATCTACCTATGACTACAAAATATTTTTAAATTTTCAGTGTTACATAAACATATTTTTTTATTTATTTCTAGAAAACAATTCATTTAAAAAAAATATTATTTTTATTTAGAAAACTTCTATTATGTTTTTAAACATAATACAAAATATGTTACGTAACGGCGGGGAACGGGAGTTAATGAGACTCAAAAATAAATTTACATAATATGTGAACGCTCCCTAAACTGAGTTTATTTTTACATGTAATTAATCAATATTTTGTTCAACTAATTTTAAAGAACGAACAAAAAACTTGCGAGAATAGCAGCTGCTGTGATTGGTGTGACTTCAGTTATACGGGAAGTCCTTACCACTGCCCGACTATTTCCCGTTTTTTTTTCGGACGAAAATTATATTTTCCCGGTTGACTTTTAAGCAATTGAAATATTAATTATATAATACGAACTGCTTTATTATAGAAAACTTTGAAATAAATCATAGTTCGATCGTAGTTCAGGGCACGGCGGTCGGGAAGCAAAAAAAGTCTGCTTGAAACACCTAAGAAAAGTGAATGTGGCATGCTCTTTCGGGTACCTAGGAGTGCTCAAAAATCATTGAGACAAAATCTGAACAGATCCCTTTCGCGAGAAAATCACTTTCTTGTTCAGTCAAAAGTACCAATAATCGGTTTTTTGATAATATCTCCTCAGGGATGTATTTTAGCACAAAAATTGTTCTCGTATGATTTTCGGGAATATCTCCTAAAGGATGTATCTTATCACTGAAGTACTTCACACATGATTTGTAAAAAAATTGATTATCGTTAAAATGAGCCCAATAACTTTTAAAAATATTGTTTGGTTACTGAGATAGAGCGCATATTAGTGAAGTCAATTAGTGAAAAAAAAATCGGTTTTTCCGAGATACCTCTTCAGGAATGTATTTTACCCATAATATGATTATCGGTATTGGTAGAAGACTCAATTGCCTTCAAAATGAGCCCTTGAAAATTTGAAAATGTGCAATAGCTACCGAGATAGAGCGTCTCACGTGGACCCTTTTTGATCATTTTTCACGAAAATCATTGAAAATCAGTTTTTCAGAAATTTCTCATAAATAGAATTTTTGCAGATTTTGATTCGACTTTTTTTAGCATCTTAAGACATCAGAAATTTTTGAAAAACTGATTTTCTCGGAAAGTCCGATTTTTTTCACTAATTGACTTCAATAATATGCGCTCTATCTCAGTAACCAATCAATATTTTCAAAAGTTATACGGCTCATTTTAAAGGTAATCAATTTTTCTACAAATCATGTTTGAAGTACTTCAGTGATAAGATACATCCTTTAGGAGATATTCCCGAAAATCAACTTTCGGTATTTATGGCCTACTGATATGAGCTCTATCTCGGCAACCAATGAATATTTTTTAAAGTTATAGGGCTCGTTCGGAACGTAATTTAATTCTCTACAAATCATACGAGAACAATTTTTGTGCTAAAATACATCCCTGAGGAGATATTATCAATAAACCGATTATTGGTACTTTTGACTGAACAAAAAAGTGGTTTTCTCGCGAAAAGGATCTGTTCAGACTTTGTCTCAATGATTTTTGAGCACTCCTAGGTACCCGAACGAGCATGCCACATTTACTTTTCTTAGTTTTTCAAGCAGACTTTTTTTGCTTCCCGACCACCGTGAGAAGATATTCGCGTTTTAGTGAAAAAGGACAAAAATAATATAGACTTTGGTTCTTCGATGGAAACAAATGCAACACACGCGCTTATGGCACTCGCCAACTTTAAATACGTTCTTCTCGAAAAGCGGTTGTTCGAAGTTCGAATTTTAAAAGTGTGCCTCGTTTTTCCATCTAGGGGGTTTGCATATAGGCGACTAAGAGACCGAACCTTCTGGAACGGAAACCCAGTCTAGAGCCTTAATTGCCTATATTTAATATTTTCAACAACAACAAAAATTATCATAAGAAACACCATTTCTAACCAAACCTTCTTATGTAACAAATTACATAAAATGAAGTATTAGAGAAAAGTAACTATACCGACAAAGTGGAGCCTTCTGTTGCAGACCGTCACAATTTATTTGCGAAACATTTCAAGTATCCATCAAGCATAACTCTATTCTGTTAATGATCAGTAATTAATTATATAAATTAAAGTCATATCATTACTAAGTTTACTATCTAAAAAGGAACTTTTGATTCCTAAATATAAAAGGAACTTTATTATTTGAACAAACCATCAACATATGCTTTAAAGTTTAAATTCTTAAATATACCTATGTGGGCAATTTTCAAATTGAAGGCAAACTTGAAGTCCCAGTAATATAATATCAAATTAGAAACTCTTACTGATTTTTTTATTATTTAATAAATACTGATTATCATCCTCTACAAAATAGTCAGTTCCCTTTTTCATTTCCGTTCCTATTTACTTTAATATACTATAAAAACTTCCCAAAGATCTTACCGTGCGTGTTTTTCTCCATTACTTTTCAGCATAAACGTCTCGAAATGACGAGATATGATTATATATTTTAAAGTGCTTAAAATGAAAAACTTGCAACGTTTTTAATGTTAAGTTGTGACATTTTAAAGTTTAATTTATAGTGGTTCAATTCTAAACTCTTTCAAATATAAAATATGTATTTATACTTTTTGTACGCTTTAAACTCAAAACTGTCCCATTTTTTATTATATATATATTACCGTGGTTCTACTGGGGGCTATTGACATTTTCTTTTAGATGGCAATTGCTCTTAGTGGTACCCTGCGGTGGTTGTTTAACTTTTTTTAAAATTATATATCTGTAATTATACATTATTTTGAGAAGTTCAATTTAAAATGTAATAAGCTTAAAGTTGAAATTATTTGGTAAAAGCTCATGACTTTTTAATTCAGAATTATTTGGATTTCGAAATCAGGGATTGGAATTTTTAAATAGACAATAATGAAAACCTCTTTAAGGCCTTATAAACCTTCATTCTGGTATTTTTACGTACCTGCAAGATTGCTGGTTCCAGGACTGGGGAATGCAGGAGGACTGACCGTTTCAAAACTGTCTACAAGACCAACCCCACCATTAAGACTGAAGCCAGAAGTATTAACATAAGGTGGACAATTACGAAATGACTGCGCGGACTGAGGAAAACTGCTTGGAGCGAACCCAGGTCCACTGGTGGTGTATAAAGAACTGGTAGATGGCACATTGTCGATTCCTATCCTGAACTGAATCCTCTCTTCTGGTAAAAGAAGATCGTCGAAATTCAAATCCCCAAGAAGCGTATCATCATTGGCATTAAGTTCGGCGAGCGTTGGACCCTGTATGAGATCTGCCTTGTCTACTTGGAAGATATCGTCATCGTCCATCTTAAATGACGTGTCTAACTGAAGTGAGTCCATCTTAAAAGGCGAATCCATTTGGTCTGGTCTTGTACCCCAAACCGATGATACCGCCAGCGGTGATGGTGAAAATTGATCATAAACACCTCTCATTCCTCGATGTCCACCGGGGATGGGAACAGACGCTGACGTCCCCATTTCCGTTTGAGGTTCTTGTTTCACTATATTCTCCATCGCATTGCTTCCAACGTCCAGCATAAATTCCGGATATGCAGAGTCCCCCATTTCTTCAAGGTATCACAAGCCTCGTTTATTTAAAAACCTTAAAGAAAAACAAATCTTGAAACATTTATACTAATTAATATTTTAAATTTTCGTTAATTTTCATCAGAAATTATTTTATAAGGGTTTATTTTAATGCTAAATAAAAAATCAGCTCAAAACTCCGTGCTCGCAAGCTTACGCAAGTTTTCAAATAAATCTCAATTTTGATTCTCTATTTCAAATTATTATTTATTTGATTTCTGATATGTAAGAAATAATAGATTTATGATATAATATTTCTAACATATACATACATTTATTGCTAGATATGCGAACAAATTGCTTTGCACATATATTTTATGATATGAAAATCATCTTCAAGAGTAAAATTATTCTTTCTATACAATTTTTCGGGTATAGATAAATCCATTGAATTTGTTTAGATGTTGCCTAAGCACCTAAAATAAATTGGCAATAAAGAAAACATATTTCTGAAAAACTTGTAAGCACTTTTTAAAAATAAAGTACACGTTTTTATTGTAGAAATGATAACGTCAGAAGAATGGAAAAAAAAGTGCGGCTAAAAAATAGTTTTCATACGACTTACAACTTATAAAAAATCATTTTTGATAAACTTACACTTATTACTTAAGTTAAGCACGGACGGACGCAGTTAGAGCCCAGATGGGTGATATTCGGGATACTCGCTTAGTCGCGTTAACTACTGTCGAGCAGGAGGTTTGACCCCGAGTATGGAGGTGTGGGCATTCAACTCTTTCGAATACCTACAACCAAACTCGTCGAAATCCAGTAGAAGGCGTTAGGGGATTTTAGAGATTGGAAACGCCCTCAAGATTGAGTACGTCAGGCAGTGTTCGGAAGCTTATTATGAGAGTTGGAGTGATTGGGAGTTTGGGAAGGAATGTGAGTTGAAGGGTTCAACGTCTGACGATCTACTGTGGGAGGGGGGATTTTAGATATGCGAAAACCCGAAAAGGGTATATAGATGGAGTAAAAATCGAATCTCAATCTACTTAGGTGACTGAAGAACCGAAACCTTCTGTTCGGAAACCAAGTCTAGGGCTTAATGTCTCTATTTTTTATATTTTCATAAAAGATTATAGGAATACATAATTTCCTACTAACCCTCCTTATGTATCAATAAATGAAAACTAGCATGTCATAATGGCCTAACACACATTTTGACAATTTTACAAGAAGCAAAAAACGTTCTCAAAAAACGAATTTTCAATTTAAAAAGAAAAATGAAAAAGTATACGTTTGAGATTAATAAGTGCTGAATTGAAACCTGAAGAGTCTGATTGGAAAATGTTATTAGGTTCCGAGAAGATTTAGGGATAAAGTGTTTTTTTGCTCGAGTAGCATGTTTTTTCAACTTTGGATGGTAATAAAAAATCCAATTTTTAATTTAAAAGAAAAGGGAGGTTTTACTTCATAGCTACTGAGTTTCTGAATCGATACAAAAAAAGTTAGATTGAAAAAGAGTATTAGGTTTTGAGAAAATGGAGGGTTTTTTTTTGATCGAGGCGCACGTTTAGACATAATACAAAAAAAAAATTCGGTCGTAACAAAAAATCCAATTTTCAATTTTAAAAAAGTGAGAAATTACTTTTCGCTCCCAAAATTGTCAGCCGTCATCAGCGGTCCTGCTCGATGCGACTGTGCACATTGGGCCCAAGCGCAAATTAAGTTAGGCTCCTATGGCATACAAACGAAAAAAAAAACATATTTTTCTCTGATACTTCAATTTATGTAAATTTTTACATAAGAAGGTTTGGTTAGAAATTATTTTCTTATAATCTTTTTTGAAAATTACACTTAAGCATTCTTGGACTAAAAATTCGTTTTCATGGTGAACTTTATAAAAAATATAAAACCGCTTCTTTGTAAATGTTATAGAGATTAAACAAAAAAAATGGGTTGGAAGTCATGACCTCATACAATTTTTGAACTATTTTTATGAATAAAATACTCATTATTTGGTAACTAAGTTTTGGAACAACTAATACATCGTCGACGTATATTTGAGTAATTAAAAAAAAATAAACGCAGCATTTTATGGTGAAGGATGAAGTGTTTAAAATGTAAAAATATCGGAATAGTAATTTAAAATGAGGAAAAAGCCTCACAGGATTATTAATTTGTTGATAAATCTATTTTAAAGAATTTGTTGAGATTATTAAGGAGAAAGTATCGAGATTTCTGTAAAGAAAACTACTTTCTTGTAAAATATTTAAAAAATGATTTTCTTTAGCAGATAGTATTACACTTACGTTTTATGGGCAAAACTTTTACGAAAATGATGTATTTATGATTCGACATATTAGTGCACAGACAATTTATAAAAATTGTTTAGCTGCACATTTTTTTTCGTTTTTCCATGTTCACAATTCCTGTTAAAATTACGAAGAGACGTTCTGATTCATTTTTTAAAGTTGTATCATAATAAACCTACTTGTTTTTTTATACCATAGCTGCTGATAAAATTGCCCACCATTTTATTACGTTTTTTGCCCCTAGGTTTATATTTGGTTTATTATTTTCAATCATTTTTTTTTCGTATAATTATAAATTTACAAAAACAATCTGTCAGTCCCATTCCTGTATCACTCATAATTCAAACAGCTGAAAAGTTATCTGGTCCTTCCCCTGATGCAAACAAAGAATTCGATCAATACTATAGCTTCTATAGGTCTTTCTGTGTATACATTCATACGCACACAAATTCTTGATTCAATTATGTAATTGCAAAAATATTTATCTGCACTGCACTTAAAACTTTCAAACTAAAATGCAAATTTCTTGAGGTTTTCACTGTTCTCAGTGTTTTTTTTCCTTCATTATAGGATTATTTTATTTTGACCAAAAATATTAAAGTGCAATTTGAGAGTGAACTATCTATTCTCAGGCTTAGTTTGTATATGTGTTAAATAATAAAGATCTTTACCCTTTTTTTTAAATAATTCCCTCCATAAGAACAATAAAATTATAATCACGGTTTTCAAGGTGGAGGGAAAGGTGGTAATTTGACATCAGTATTATAAATTCTAGATTGGAAATTTACGTGCACAACAGTTTATCGATTACAATTGATAAAACTAGAGTAAGGAAAAAATCTTTGAACGACTAACCACTCCGATAAAAAAATTATACAGCGTATAAATTTAATAAGGTTTACCTTTTGGTAAAGCACATTGTGCCATGTGCTGACAACAAACTGTAACAAACAGCTGCTCGACCAGCTTAAAAACTTTATGCACAAATAAAAAGGTTTTAAAAACCTTGCTAGCTTGTGAAAAAAAACGAAAATTTAATCGAATTCAAGTTCCTATATCTAAAATAATTTCAGGAATTACTAACCTTTCAATCTCAAAGCATCAGTGGCTGGAGTCTCTTTGTTTACGTCGATTTTCCATGAGTTCCCCCACCACTACTCTCACGTTTTGATCGTGAAGGTCGAACACTTTCAGGAGGATGGATTTTCAACAACGTTGAATTGCAGGAAATAGGTATATTTTCACGAAAGATTCGTCGTTTTTTCACCGGGGAAAAGCTTCTCACTAGACTAGTTGTTACTATTGCATATTCGAGCATGCAGCAGACGTTGCTTGCAGGCCACTGTGAACGTAAACAAAGCAACTGGATGATGGTAGGGAGGGTCGATCCGCGAACCGATGGCGCGTGGTACTAGTACTGGCACTAATATATTGATAAGTGCTAGAAAATCCAAAGCAGGAAACGTATAGGAACAGGGCAGGACTCCGATACGCGTGTCCAAGCAACGTTTGCGTGGGAGGACAACGACCACTCGATGACAGTGCGAACTAGCTTATATATATATATATATATATATATATATACTTTATAGACAATCAAAAATGGCCTATCTCCGAAAAGTCGAATACAAAGAAATTAGAAACTCAACACTCCCATCTAGTCCCGAAAAAACATGTCACGATGCTCTTCGACCGGAGTCTGAGGTTTGTTTGGTAGGTTTGAGAATAGAGTTACATGGCCCGTTCACGATACTCACGACCCGTGTGCCTGGTGACCATGACTTTCGTCAGCAAAATACACTGCTCGACCCGACAGGGCCACCACTGACAACATCGCCTACCTCTTTCCCTCCCTTTGTTTTTCTCTCTTTCACTTTTCAAGCACTTTTCTAAACATGCTAAGCGAAGACCGAAGACATTCACTCGACAATATCTTCCGTAAACATTTGAAAGCACCGAAACCACTGGTTGTTAAATTTGTTATTGTTTCTAATGCGATAGCAAGAAAAATATACACAGAATTTCCCAGTTTTGCATGAACGTGAAGAGGTCACATGCACAAGTGCTTGCTTCGTCCAATCGGAGATCCGCCTGCCACCTCACGTCGGGGGAATTCGCAATATTGTCACACGCGCAACAATCGTTTTTCCCTTTTTCTCCTCCTGGGTTTCTCGACAATTTCAACTGGTAAATGCCCTGCAAGAATGTTTTAAGTCGCGATTTGAGTTGGAAAAAGTCGGACCCCACTCGTTTTCGTGCGAATCAACACCTTGCACAGGAGGAAACTTGAAAATAAACATCACTTCTTGAAGCTGCGTCATGCCTACGTCACAGACGGGCTTTCAAATCGCATGCCAATCGCATTGTGTGAGTGCGGGATGCACGATCTAAACGGGATGTACTAAACCTAAACAGCACTGAACTACTATCTAGTGGCGAGACGTAATTTTTCTGAATCTGAAGTAAATTAATTATCCTATAAACAATTTTCATTGGGTGGGATTGTGCTGAATTTTGTTTTCTCATGACAAAATAACACTTTGAGTCTCGTTAATGAGTAGCGTTGACCCTATCAATTTTTTTACAATATTCCATCCTATTATTCGTCGTTACGTGATTTGATGCAACCGTTCAGATTTGAAGCTTATTCCTAAATTGTTCTTTGCGATTGTCGTGTGATCTCATCCGAAATTCAGATTCAGTATAATGACCAATTTCACGTATTCCTTTCCCTGGCGGACCGGCCGAACGCAAACATTACGCTACAGCGTAACGGTAAAGTAATGCTAAAGTAATGGTAAAGTAATATGGCATTATAATTAATAAAGGAAACAAAATTAATATGTAAACTGTTGCAATTATAATAAAACGTTGAAATTTACGTTCAACGGTCATGCCGCAATTGCAAGAAGTTGCTTTTGCAGCATTAAAAAATAAAAAAACATAGTGACCGTCATTGCAGTTGGGCCCCTTCATACTGGCAACCCGCTAACGTGGCTTTAAGTTGGTTGCCGGTCTGCAGGGACACGACTTGAATGACAGCCACTTTGTTTTTTTATTTTTTAACGCTGAGAAAGCAACTTGTTGCAATTACGGCATGACCATTTAATGTAAATTTTAACGTTTTATTATAATTGCAACAATTTACATATTAATTTTGTTTCCTTTATTAATTATAATGCCATATTACTTTAGCATTACTTTACCATTACTTTACCGTTACGCTGTAGCGTAATGTTTGCGTTCGGCCGGTCCGCCAGGGTTGAGATTTTGCATTGCTCTCATATCAGCGTCAAAGACAGTCGAAGATCGGCTGTGTTCTACAATTCACTGGCAGTAGTTTTTTTATTCGTTCGGAAATTCGCTGACAGTGTCATTTTAGTGCTGCCAACTGTGGGGCAAGTGGACAAGGTTATAGAGGCGCCACCAGTCACATTCAAATTCGAAATTGTTTGAAAATGGCTGAAATGGAAGCTGGAGCTGCCAATGCTGTCAATGATTTAGCTACTTTGTTTGATAGCAGTGACAGTAGTGACAGTGACGATGATGAAATAGCACTTGCTCAGATTCTTTTGCATCGACATCACAGAAATTTGCGAGGACCGTTGCAGCGAGTTCCTCGTGTGGAAAACTTCGTCACGGACATAGTGAGGTTATGGGAGGATGACAAGTTCAAAGAAAATTTCCGGTATGTAATTATTGTTAATTATTATTCATTTAGTTAATTAATTAATTAAATATTCTTAGCATCTTTATTAATTTAAAACTGTAGTTAGGTAATCATATTTTCTGTTATAAAATCGATTTTTTCATCTATGATCTTCTCTACATCCTACTCTGTCGAACCACCCTGGCGGACCGGCCGAACGCAAACATTACGCTACAGCGTAATGGTAAAGTAATAGTAAAGTAATGGTAAAGTAATATGGCATTATAATTAATAAAAGAAACAAAATTAATATGTAAACTGTTGCAATTATGATAAAACATTAAAATTTTCAACTGATAAATTTTCGACAAAAAATGGACTAGTAAAATTTCCAGATGAAAACTTTGATACCAAACTGTAACTTTTGACAAAAAAAAAATGAATTTCCAGCCAAATAGTTTAATTTTCAACCGAGAAGATTATTGTTTTACTATAAAAGATTAATTTTGCACGAAATACATGAATTTTGAAATAACGTTATTTAATTTTAAAGCGAAAAAGACGAATTATATACAAAAACGTGGAATTTTAAGCCAAGTAGTTTAATTTTCGAAATAATTGTTGAATTTTCGAGACATTTTTCTTTAAAAAGGCAAGTATCAGAAAAAATGGTAACATCTGTTCTCTTAGGTGTTGAAGGAAAAACCTTATAGCAATTCTTGGAAAATTCGAATAACGAATTATTTATTTTAGGGTTTTTCTTTCAACACCTCAGAGACGGATGCCCAAATTTTGATCAAAACAGATACTTACCATTTTGCGCTCGATTAACGTTTTCGGCTGTTAATTTTACGAGGTAATTTTTATCTAACTCAGCATCATACAACGTGCATGACTCGAGATCCTCAGAGTTTTCCATGGGAGCAAAAATTGTTTGCAAAAAAATGCAAATTTGCACACGCACTCACGTGTTCCTTCTCAACTCGAGGCTGAAATTCCATTGATATTCGCGGATTGTGCTTTAAATGTGCTTCCAACTTTTTCGTCTGGTGGCACCACCATCCGACGGTGCTATCTAAGCGGTAAATTTCAAAATGTATTATTTATTTATTATCCTTTTTGTGTGTTAACAGTCCATTGTGAGTTAAAGAAAGAACAGTGATATCTCAAACGGGAATCTCAAACCCAATAAGGGTTTTAATTATAAAATCTCTTTTCAGTAAAGAGCAATTCCACGTTAAATCATCTGAAGAATTTTAGATATTGTTAGTAATTTTGATGAAAATTCTAATATCCGTTCTCTTAGGCACTGGAAGTGAAACGAAGGAAAACGCAGAATATATTCTCACCATGAAAAAGAAAATTCCACTTTAGCGTCTTGAAAACCCCAAAAAACGGGATTTCTATCAATGTCAAAATTATATTCGAAAATATATTTCAGATTTTCGTTATAACGACAAGCTTCGATACTTGCGGAATTCTTTTAAAAAATGGTTTTAATTATAATTATATGCATAACAATCTTTACACTCATTCATACATGTTTTCTTTTATGCTAAAAGTCGTAATACGATTTCTCTGATTTAAAACTTGGGATAAATATTTTGAACACTTCCGGCTGCCAGTACTATTACACGTGCTTCGTTTTTCAGTAAAAGCACTGGGAACGACGTCACGAAAAATGATGCCAAGTTTTCTCCTAAACCAATCACAACGCTGTACTGCGATTTAAATAATCATTTGGCCAATGTTGGCATTACTGCACCAGTGCTTCTACCCACTCACCACTTTTCACACAGTTATCGACATGACGTCACACCAGTGCTTCCAGTACTCCCAGTGAATTCTAGAACACAACTATGGTCAAATATATTTCTTTGTTGCGTGACAACTCCAGGTGCTACTGCGCTTGCGTTCGGGCCGCGTACTGGTTGGCCGCAATTGGCGCGCAATTCAAAATTGGAATCAAAAACAAGTCTTGTAATATAATTGAATAATTATTGAAAAATGCACAAGAATGTATATAAATGGTACAACTTCTGATTTTAGACTTCTGAAATTAAATGCTTCGTGAAATATAAGTTATTCTTTGGAAGGCGAAGAAGTTAAACTGTTATTCAAAAAATATATGTCTTATACATTTTTTTTCTCTAAAATCAGAAGTTTATTACGTATAATACTTAAGGAGGTATTTTACGTAAAATACCTCGAGCATGTAAAATATGTGTAGAAAACCTCTGATTGACTGTCTAATTCAAGTTTTCAACTTCCCGCCACAGAGGTGGCGCCCTCATATGTAGACCAAGATGTAATTAGGTATTTTCACTTCATAGTCAGCTAACTTCACTTCGGTAACTGCTGAGGAGAAAACAATGGATCAAATGCATGGGATTCGCTCCATTTTTGCCCTATTTTGTTAATATCTTCGTAGGAACTAATTTTTTCTATATAAATGTATTTGAAAAATAGTTTTTATTTTTTAAGTACTATTCAATGAGAAAATAAAATGGTAATAATTATTATTCATTATGAAGATATTACCAAAATAAAATTTTGTCCCATGCATTTGATCCATTGCTTTCCCCTCAGCACTCAACGAAGTGAAGTTAGCTGATGGTTTAAGTGAAAATTCCTAATTCACATCATGTAGAAAAGTGATGACCCTGATGACGTAAAATACCAGGTAAATTACCGTAGAAAACCAAGTAAATTACCACGAGTATTTTACTTACCCATCTCTGCCAGTAGAGGGCAGAACGTCGCAGTTCGACCAGGGGTATGTCACACCAGCCATTACAGACTACAGGAAGCAGTGATGGGTAAGTAAAATACTCGTGGTAATTTACTTGGTTTTCTACGGTAATTTACCTGGTATTTTACGTCATCAGTTTTCTGCATGATGTAATTACGTCTTGTTCTATCTATGAGGGCGCCACCTCTGAGGCGGGAAATTGAAACCTCGAGTCAGACAGCCAATCAGAGGTTTTCTACATGTATTTTACATATTCCAGGTATTTTACGCAAAATACCTCCTTTAGGTATTATACGTAAAAGACTTCCAGTTACGCGTAACTGCATATTCCTGTTTGACATTATTTTTCAATTCACAATATAGGCATTGAAAACAAACTCTTACACCCTTTTGGGAATGCCGATACCAGAAATTCAAAAAAGTGAGGTTATGCACAGTTCTACAGGTCCGCCATCTTGGCACGTAATTTACTAGGTATTTTACCTGTTTTCTATGTAAAATACTTCACTTATAGCCGATTTCGTCACCTCTAGATATCTAGAGGATAACTTTATCTGTAGGATATCTCTCAGAATCGGTTTTCTTCACCCCTGGATAGTAGTTATCTGGCAGTTAAAGTTAACCCGAACCGAAGTTGCGGATATCTGCCAGATAATGACTCCAGTGCCCCCCCCCCCCACACACACCGTATTATTGTAAGAAACTATTCGACATAACTAATAAGTTATTCAAAAATTTAAAAAACCTTTCTCCACAAGTACGCGAATTGTTATTTTTATGAAAACGTAAACATAAAAATGAATGTATTATCTGACGTTATCGATATGTTTGAATCTGACGATGATTTTTAATTTGTGGAAAGAAAATCATATATAATAAAAAATAAACCGGAAACAGCCATCAGTTTTTATTTGTTCGCCTCTCAGTACCGAGCATTTTTTGCGAATATTTTTTGTTATCTAGTCATATTTTGTTCGAATTGTTTTCGCGGAACGAGGGAAATTCCCGGTAGCAGCATTAAATAAATTGCACATTTTTATCCACGCTTTGTTTTTATCTTTTCACGTGGTGGTAGAATCTGTTATTTTATTCATAACAATATTTTTGTATGTTAATGTAATATGGATTAATAAATCGATTTCGGTTTTCGTAAAATTTGCTCCTCTTTTTCCTTTCTCGTCCATTATGACTGAAGTGTCTTTTTTTCTTAATCTATTAACAATGTGTCGATTGAAGCACGTTTATACTCGCGCGGAATATAACCTCACTTTCTTAGAGAGAATATGAGAATCTGGTAACATTCTAGTACCTTTCGTGTCGTCTGTTTGCAATAGGAAGAATAGCTATCCTTTAGATCATGATCCAATAAATACATGGTCTAGCCACGCGCAAGTAAAAAAAACTGAGCCAATGAGGACCCACCGCTTCTTTTCGCCATCTTGGATGGAAAAGGCGGCAAACGTAATTGATTTTTAAATGTAAAATGTTAGAATTGAAATTCCTTGTGCCCACAACATATAAGATGATAATTATCATGTTTTATTTATTAAAAAATATTGTTCCTCAGTTTTGGAGGAAAATTTGAGTTCGAGATATACAATATTTATTCACAATTCTGAAATACTCTTGCTCACTCCTTTTTTTACAATTTCTATTACGTTCGAAATATAATTATTACATTTGGGACGGGAGAAGGTGGCAAGTACAATTTATGAGAAAAGGCATTCTCTGTTAGAAAATTCTCCACAATTCAAATACACACCGAGTTAAAACGATTTGCTCCGAACCGTATTTTTAATGGTAGCAGTACGTCGAAGTTGGTTTGTCATGTAAAAAGGCATACATATACTTATATCTTTACGATTCAAGAGCAGAGAAAATGTTTTATATATTACATGGAATATATTTTATAAATCGTATGTCACATTGTGACACCGTTTCATTGAAAAGTGATTTTCTGGTGAGTGAATAACTTTTTTTGATAAAACTTGCTTTCTCGGTGTTCATCTACTGAACATCTCGGCGGGGACATTTCACAATTTGAAAAGCAAAATAACAATTGAAATTGTTGTGACGATATTAAGTTGATTTTCAGAGGCCAGAAAATTCTAACCTCAAAAGTACATGACAGTAAATGACAGTTCCCTCCGAAATGAATTTTTGTTTTATGAATCAACTATTGCCCCTGTATTCAGTGACATTCTGTGTACATGTAATATAAAATCACATTATAAATCTATGTTATTCTTAGCAGAGTTTTTTACGGAATGATAAATGTTGTTGGCGAAACCACATATAGTATTGCACACACGCATATTTATAGGTAAAAGGAAGTCGAAATTTTACAGTATAAAACAGTCTTTTCAACTTCATGTAAAAATAGCAAATCTTAATTTCAATACATATATACAAATGAACATAATTTACTTTTTACATTGCATTGCCTGGTGACTCGTGGACAAAGTTGTCTCTGAAATTTCGAAGATGAATTGGATCTTCATTTCTTATCATGAATTATCTTTATCAGTGTACAATTTATCGCGCACAAATATTGTCAGGGCTCGGAACGGGTTGATTTTTACTAACTTCTTTACTGTTTCGATTCATGGTTACTAAAAAGTTACTTATTTTATGACAAGGTTACTTTTGGTAACATTTTTTGTTCGAAATAACGAAATGAATTCATTCATTTAATCGTATCATTTCAAAAATGTAGATGAATGTAAAAATTCAAATTTTTTTCGTTCTGGCACTCTAGAGCCACAAAAAATTAGGAAATAACAATAAAAGTAATAAATAGCTTCCAAGTTAACGGCAAAGAAAGGGCTGTCAACTGCATTGTCATGAATCCTAAAAGAATTCCAATTTATTGAAAATTTGTAGTTTTCAAATTAAACTATTAAATCTTTTTTATTTTTATATGTGTCAATGAGATTTTATCTCATTTGGTTGAAATTCTGTTACAATTTCAACAATTTGTTAAAACTTTATTTTTTGGTTGAAAATTCATCCCTTCAGTTCAAAAAATCTTCTGCATTGAAAATTACCCTTTTCTTTAAAAATGCATAATTTTCTTTGAAAATTCATTTTACTGGTTCGAAATGTACTTATTTTGTTGAAACTTAGTTTTTTTCAGTTTTAAGATAAATCTTAATCTGCACCTGACTTTCTTCAAGCAGCTACTTATAAATTAGAAAACTGGAAACCTCTTAAGATCTAGTGCCGGGGAAATAACCTAAAGAAGATGTGAAAATCATAAATTCTTCAAGCGCAAAGCTATTGTCCTCCAGATACAGACCTTACTTATTTTTTTTAAATTTTAGGACCCGCGTGGTCCTATTACGGTCATCTGTCACTTTTTCATAGAGTAAGAATTATGTATACACTGTTAAACGGAGATATATACAATGTAATTGACATAAATATCAAAATTTGTATGTACTTTTCATCACCCTCATTCATTCTAATTTCCAAACTTCCATTCTCTCCTGACTATAATTTATTTTCTCCTCAGTATTCTTATATAATATCAGTCAGTAGTTATTCCAAATTTTTTTTTAATTTATTACTTCAATAATTTCATATTATTTCTTCCTACATATTCATTTTCCTATAATACTTTTCCGTACACAGAGTACGCGTCAAACTCAAACTGCGCGCTCATAAAACAAAATGTCGGAACTAAGCGGTTGCGTGATTTGGACGAAACGGAGCCCTCAAGTGGCTAGACCATGTATTTATTAGATCATGCTTTAGATACTTATCCGAGGGTGTCAGTAGAGATGGGGAGTGACGTCAAATGACGCCGACCGCTTCAGTCATCTGACCGATTTCCCGTCATCTGACCGATTTCCCGTCATCTGACTGTCTGACCGGACATTTTGGAAAAAGTGGAAATCATCTTATAAATAGTTATTGGAATGTTCTTTAATGAATGGTGTAAGATGAAAACTAATACGGAACAATTTTTTATGAAATTACAGGCTGTTAATCTCTTCATACGGACAATTTCTTCGATTTGCGTGATTGTAGTCAAACATAACCTACAAAAATCATTCGCAATCAAGTCACAAAAGTTTATGGCAAATATGATTTGTTTCTTTCAGGAATAAATCTAATCAAATGACTGAACGCTAATTTGAATTTTATGTTGTGGCATTTTTATATTGTATTATATTGTGGATTACATTTATATCTATTATAGGGATCAATTTAGTGATAGGAAAGAAAACTGGAAACGCCAAAAATTACAGGTTGAAATAAAAGGATGGAAAGGATAATTCAATAAACCTATCTGTTCGGTGGTGCTGTCAAAACCATATTATGGTTTTGATTGTAGTATAAGGCTTTTATTCTTAAAGTTTTTTTTTAGTTTCAAAGTTCTCAAGAAGCTGCACAAATTCGTATAGCTTATTCTTAACAAAATAGAGATACCTGGCCTCTCAGTGTATAATAATATTTATCATTATTACACTTAATTCTGTCGTTGAAAAATCAACTGTTTTGTAGAAACTTCAACCATTTTTTTTCTTTCTTTCCTGAAAAACCTTTGCTGCTTGAAAATTCACCTCTTTAGGTAGAAAATTAACTTTGTTAACTGAAAATTTAACTATACATCTTTGTCTGAAAATTGATCGTTTTTAATTGAAAATCAACTATTAAATTTCTTATTGAGAATTCATCTTTTTTTGGTTGAAAATTTAAATACGTGGTTGAAACTAGAACTACTTTGTTAAAAATTAATTTTTTTGTTTGGAGATTCGCCACTTTAATTGAAAATTCAGCTCTTCGATTCAAAATTAATTTTCTAATACAAATTTGTCTTTTCAGTATGCAATTAATCTTATTGGTTGAAAATTCATATTTTTTGTTAAAAATGTAATTATTTTGTTAAAAATTTAAAAGTTTTATGGATAAGTCATCCTTTTTGGTTGAATATTGTTCTTTTTGTGGGAAAAATATCAACTGTTAGACGTTTTGTCAATTGAATTTAACTTGATTAGAAATTTGAAAATGTATCGGCCCGAAAATTTTGAGCTTATATGTTTAAAATAGCTTTTTGCAATCCCGAACTTTGAAGTTTTCTTTAAATTTTTAACACTTCAGTCTAATGATTTTGAATTTAAACGCGTTTTAATTGGGATTTTCCAAAAATATAAAAATGCGTTATTTCGAGGCTCTCCAAAAACATTTTTACTACTACAAATTAAAAACTATTAAAGTAAAAGCTTCAGCTATTCAAATTTAAGCCAATGATTAATTCCTGAATTTTAAACGATGCTTTTCAATTAGAAATTCTCTCATTTCTGAAGTTTCATTGAAATCATTCTTTACACGTTTTTAATTTAACAATGCTTTGATTTTTAAGATTTTCATTCAGATGTTGTTTGATTTTGAACAAGTTATCTAAATTGTAAAGAAAAGAGAATCCTAAACTGCAATTTGAAGTGTTATGAAATTACAGTCGAGCAAGTATTTTTGAATTTTTTAAATAAAATAAAAATAATTTTGAATTTTGTTATCATGAAATTATTCTAATGTTAACCTTTTCCTACCTTGCAATTATTTAAGTATACAGGATTTTAATTTGAAATTGTACAATTATGAACAATTTAAATTTAAAACGACAAGAGGTTGAACTATTTAATTAATTTTAAAGCATACGTTGTACAATTTTGAACGATTTAAATTAACCCCAAATAGTTTTGAATTTTGTTAAGATAAGATTATTCCAAACTAAATTTTATACCATATATTGGATGATAAAACTCACAGAAAATCATCGTTTTGGCTTCTTTTTTTAAAAAAGTGTACTTTTTAGTTTTCAAGATTTGAAAACTGTTCATGTTTAATAGGTTATGTTCATTAACAGCAACAAGATACGATCACTTTTTACGTCTTTATTCCTTTTTCTTCACTTTTTTTTAGAAAACAAAATTCGTTTTACTAATAGAAACGTTTTTTGTCGTTTATATCTATGATATTAATTCAATTTTTCGCGTAATAACATGATTTCCACTTCTTCCACTTGTCCGGTCAGGTGACAGATTACCGGAAATCGGTCATCTGACGGTCACTCCCCATCTCTAGGTGTCAGTGAAGAAAACGAATTTTTATTTATCTGACGGGTAACTTTATCCGGAAGATAGTTATCTGGAGGTATGAAGAAATCGGGCATTAGGTATTTTACTTCAAAATCCTCCAGTTACGCGTAACTGCACATCCCTGGTCATGACTGTGAAATACCGAGCAGCGCCCATCACTGATAGCACCCCATCCCCATGCCTATTCTATATATATATATATATAGCATACGTTTTGTCACTGGGCACATCTGCCAACGTAATTCTTCTAGCGTTCAAAAGCTAGGGAACTTTTATGAAAGAGTTTTGGTTGTCCTGCCCCCAGCTGATACAAGTTTTTCGACTAGCTTCAGACAGTTGGTCATAAAATGTGTGATGGCTGTGCCTTGTGGTATATTTGCAGGGAAAAACGGCTTCAAAACTACTCGAAAAGGGGAAATAAATAACGTATAATGAATCCTTTAGTTTACACGAAGCCAATAATAGCCTTACACTTTGGGGCTATGAGACGTATGTATTTCTACTTGATACCGTTAAACTACTAAATTTCACTTTTCTCCAAATTATAATAACTTATTTCTCATCTATACGTACATGCACATTCGACGCTGCCAGAGCTTGTGTTTATGTAACATATTAAAAATATTGTTGACATCGGGTAATATCTATTTATAAGTGTCAACTTGAATATCTACTAAACACACTTAACCGGGTGCACTAACACGTTTTACATACATTCGACATTTTATTGTAACTTTTGACAATGATGAAGGTTAGGTTCCAAAGTCTATAGTAGCTATACTACATCACGCAAGTTGTGTAGTAATTTTAAAACCAGCATGTGTGTCGGCAGCGATTGATCTCTATTATCTCTATCCTGTATGTTTTTTTTCCTTTTTGTTTAGAAACATTTTACCTGTGTGTGCAATCCTTAATCAAATTTGTACTTAACCCGTAGTGGTCACACCTCCTAAGAATAACGTAGTGCTCACAGTGGGTCCAATGGACCCCACGCAGAAAAACAGTTGCCATTTGCGTTCTCTTCGACGTATCGACTCAAACTTTCAACTGGAATTTAGTTCAAGGCTTCCTCTTCATAATCCAATAAATTGTTCCTTTCCACAGTTTTTTATGTTGAAAAACGCGAGAAAAAGTTTTGTCGAGAAACTTGACTTTCTTCACAAAAATATTCATCAAAATTTCAATTTTTGAGATTGAACAGAAACGCTTCCTGCGTTTTACTCTCAAAAACGTATAGTTTGAAGAAAAAATAGTATTATAAGAAGCTTTGAAAAAAAGTATATTTATTTTACAGTTTGAAGTTATCAATTTTATCAATATCAAGCCTGGGGTCCACTGGACCCAGTGTGACCACTACGGGTTAAAAATGTTTAAGAAGACAATTTCATTGAGGACTTTATGTACATTTCTCTGTTTATTTTCCCTTCACTAAATCCTAAGTCTGTAATTAATCAAAATTGTGTTCGCTGACCCGAGAAAAAAAAGTTTTTTCAAATTATTAGTTAACATTTGTGTATAAATAATTTTGTAGGGTGCTGTTGCCGAAAACTGTGGTACAGCGAGAATCAGAGACTCTGTAGTTTGGCACTGATACACACAGAAGTCAGAAACACCAGAGTCGTTCCGAGTCCAGCGAGTCCAAATTTCATAGGAACTTATTCAACGAGTGTGAAACAGTTTCGGATTAATAATTTCCACACCACAGCATCATGGAGAGAACGGGAACCCTCCTCAAAGGTCGAGGAAACCGTTAAGAGTATCAAGGAGGAAAAGGAAGAAAAAGAAAAGGAAAAATTGGCTTCCGTTACATCAAAAGATGTAGCAAAAACGTCCGAGAAAAGTCTAGCGGAAAAACGAACATTATGGCAGAAAGTCAAGGCAGAAATGTTACACTACTATCACGGCTTTCGATTATTAGGCTTGGATATGAAAGTATCGGCGAAATTGCTTTGGAGAATATTACAAGGAAAAGAATTGAGTAGAAGGGAGCATAGATTGGTATGTAACACATGTATTCACTTTATTATCACAGATATAGAAACATCTCTGATGTCTAAGTCTTGAGGTTTTAATATGAAATTATTCGATTTTTATCGTTGTGAAATAATAATAATTAAAGCATTCAAAGAATTTTTGTTTCAAATGCTTTGAATTTCAAAGCATTCAATACAGAAGACTTAAAGTTTAAGCTTTCGTCATCATTAGGACTTTTAATTTGCAGAATTGTGAAGGATTTAACTTCAAAATCTTGAAATTATTTTTTTTCTATATTTAAGGCTTCAAACTTAAAATTACTGAAGTATTAAGGTTTTCATTTGAAACTGTCCAATTTTTAATATTTAAATTTGAGATTCTTTAATTTAAAAGGATTTAAATTGCGAACATTTCAACTGTTACCTAATTCGTCTCATTTGAGATATATTTGTTGAATTTAGAACGGTTCAAATAACAATATTTTTGAATTTCAAATGCTAATTGAAATGTTCTAATTTATCAAGTTTCGATCTACTATTATCTAATGTTTAACGGTATAAATTTTAATTTAATTCTCTTTAAAGTTTAAAAGTTTTAATCCAAAACCAAAGATTTAAAGAGCATGGAGTTTTAAATTCTTCTAAAAATGAAAAAGGAACTTGTTGGCAGGCTTATTGTAAACAGTAAAAATTGTACTTTTTAAAATTATGAACATTCCGAATTAAACAATTAAACATGTAAATTGTTATATTGAATTAGGTATCTAGTCTTTAAAATTCAAACATTTAAAGATACAAACTATCAAATTTCTCATTGGAATCGTTGCCGTTTTAAAGAATTTCGAGACGAACTCATTCAATCTAGCTTACATTATTTCATATGAAATCAAGTGGCATTTAAAGTGAGAAGATATATTTTTCGAGTAAAACTAAAAATAAAAAAATGTTTAGATCAATGCCCGGCCCAGTGGCCGCCTCGAAAAATATTGTAATATTGAATGTTTTGACTTATACGCAATTAAATTTTCAGTTGGTGAAAACGACAGGTGATATGTTTAGGCTGATACCATTCTCGGTCTTTATCATCGTACCATTCATGGAATTTTTGCTGCCAATAGTCATCAAATTCTTCCCTGGGTTATTACCATCTACATTTCAAACTGCCTCTGATAAAGAGGATAAACTCAAAAAAGCTTTAAAGGTAGGTTCTAAGAAATGAATGTGCTTCTAAAAAGAAAAAATCAAGCCAAACATGTCGGCAAGCTCCCGAAAGGAAGGGTTTCGTAGGTTTTCGTGATTCGAGTCATTCCGAACCATGAAAATGCAAGTGTCCTCATCTTATTTTTTAAGAAACTGATGTAAAAAAAAAAAGAAAAATGCAACATAGTAAATTATATTTTTTATCACAACTCCACATGGCAGGAGCTTAAATTTAAGACAGACATGCCCAACTCGGGGAAATTTCCTCCGGGAACACATGTTCCGCGTCCCCTACTCTTTTTCCTAGAGAGCGGAAGTGGTGGTAAACGCTAGCGAAAATCTCTCCTCTGTGACGTACGCGTCTACCACGCGCATGCCTCTACCACCACTCCCGCTCTCTAGGAGAAAGAGTAGGGAACGCGGAACATGTGTTCCCGGAGGAAATTTCCCCGAGTTGGGCATGTCTGATTTAAGACGTCCTCGACGAAAATCGGACTAAAACATGAGCTTCCAGCATGGGAGTTTGAAAAACCAAATGTCCTTGTGTTATAATATTTTAACCACTGATAAAAAGAAAGTCATAATAGATAAGCAGATAAAAATATTTTTCCTCGAATACACTTCGACTGGTTAACATCCATCACGGTGAGTCTCAACCAAGTTCAACCTAAAAGTCTAATTACTTCATGGTACTTCGCGGAATACAAGTCTGTGATGATATACGGAAAATTTAAGCACAAAATTAAAATAATCATTGGAGGGCTTTTCAAAAAATTCATATACAGTGAAGTCTCGCCTATTTCCCCGGCCTTGAAACGATTCTTTTATTTCCACTCTGGAGGAGACCCCACCTTTACAGCGAGTGGGCGGGATATTTTGGACAAGCGACGTTCATTGGCTGCCCCATTCTTGTATCGCTGCGTCCCCTGTGAGCAACTATTTCAACTGTGCATGTGCCGAAAAACGCGGGTTGATTTGACATCAATAAATACTCAAAATAATAATGCAGATAAATACACCCGACATTCCTAGAACAATAATAGAAAAACAATAGCAGCGTAGGGACAAAGACGCAGTACGCGGATACTCACATGCAGATATTACGCATTCCAATTGGAAACTGTTCAGAACGTCCCGACTTGCGCAGTTGAAAATGTCGCGGTCTGTTACCGCGGCTAGCGCATTTGCGTATCATGCATGATAGTGCTTTTCCAGTGTTTTTGTTGACGTACGACAATTTGCCAATTGAAAATCAATATAATAGAATTAACAAGCGACTCAAATATTTTGCGGCAATGCTAGGTGGAAATGTCAGCCGTCAGGAAGGTCAGCATATATGGGACTGCGACTGCACACGCGTTTTTGGAGAAAATATTATAAACGTAAAAGTATGTTATAAAGATCTGAATACTCATAGTTTGCAAGTGTGTAATGATAGGATGGATGGAAATGTCAGTTGTCAGGAATATTTCCACACGGGACTGCAATTATATAAGAGTTTTTGGAGAAAATATTCTAGACTTGAAGGTCTGAATAGCAATATTTCTCAAGTATAAAATCTATTTTCTCAGTCATGTCCCATTCTTTTGTTAATTAACGACCTTTCAATATTACGGAATACAAGGAACTGTCCGAAATTTGAAGTTAGAGCACCTGATCTCCCTAATCTAATAGAATAACCTGAAATTTTTGATATTTTATTTCGTGAAACTGAAATATCGTGAATCGACAACAGAATGGAACATGACTGAGAAAATACATTCTACACTTGAGAAATATTACTACAGTGAAGTCTCCCATATTTCCGCGTCCTTGAAACGTAAGGATTCTTTATTTTCAAGGCTGGAGGGGCTCCCACCTTTACTACGAGTGGGCAGGATTTTTTTGTTTAAGCGACGTTCATTGACTGTCTTCTTCTTCTAATTCCTTCAGTGAACTTAAGCTTTACATTGTCAACGTACACTAGCATTGAAGCTTTGTACATAGAACCATGAGCTGGTGATTTTACTGGATACTAGGCGATGGTAGGAAGCCCTTCGACACCTTCTGGAACAGAGATAGGAAACCCCTCAACCCAAATGGGTGTCGAGCAGGGGAACGCACGGCTACACCGCGCCATGGAGGGGTAAGACAGTCACGATACCCAACGAGTCTCGCTTCAATCTCCAGTCCTCCCCAGCAGTCGCAGCCGTCGTCTCCCCTCGCGGACAAGTGGAACAGGCGGCAATTTCAAATTTAAATATTAATGTCGTATTGCTTCAGAAATTCAAAGATGTGCTTTACTGTATTCAGTTCTTTAGATAGTGATTTAATAAGATTTCTACGGCTAGCTTCAAATTTGGGACAAGCCCAGAGAATGTGATCCAAGTCCTCCTCCAGGTTGGGATCACGTGGACAGCTAGGTGAATTGATGATGTTTTTTCGTGCAAGGCTAGAATTAAGTGAATAATGGTTGCTTCTCATGCGGCTTATTACGCTGTTTATAGTAACGTTGGGTATAAAATACCCCTTTATTTTCTCCAACTGTTAAGAAAAAAGAGTGACAATTTTCATTGAGAGCTTTACGGGAATATTTAACAAAATGCCGTTCTTGGCAGCCTCGTCTGCTTTCTCAATGCCCACGATACCCATATGACCCGGAATCCATACGAGTGAGATTTGACGGTTTAATTTTTGAAGAGTGGCTAGGCGGTTCCTAATGAGTAAAATAAGACCAGATTTGATGGAGCTAGGATTTGGAGCAGCTAAACTTGTTATGGCACTAAGTGGGTCCAAGAAAATCACTGGTTTACGGATATTTTGTTTGAGAATGTAGTCGAATATGTATAGTATCGCGATAGCTTCAATTGAAAAAATTGATGCGAAAGTAGAAATTTTCCATGAACGGGCAAACTAGAGCACAGCCCGCAGTATGGTCGTCTTCTGATTTCGAGCCATCTGTATAAAAGTGTAAAAAGTCGTGATATTCTCGGTCTATGAGGTCAGTGAAAAGGTCATTTGGGGCAGGGCTAGTTTGGACCTGTTAACCAAGATTCATGTCTTTGCTTGGGGTGAACAAATGGTCCTTGTAGGGGAATTCGTAGAAGGGGTGCATAAGGGATCTACGAGTCTGCCATTTGAAATTATGGACTTTTTCGAAAGCTGCTATGAAAACAA
Organism: Andricus quercusramuli; assembly: GCA_932178445.1. Classification (NCBI taxonomy): domain Eukaryota; kingdom Metazoa; phylum Arthropoda; class Insecta; order Hymenoptera; family Cynipidae; genus Andricus; species Andricus quercusramuli. Next base: position 4,980 of record CAKNXH010062842.1, on the reverse strand, counting down.
AAATTTTCCTGACTTGGAATGTGTTCTTCTATTGAGTGTCATTCCAAAGGTTCAAAAGGTTATCGGGAAGAGGGTGGTCAAGGTTGACAAATGTTTTAACCCATTAGCGCCTAGCGATGCCATATGGCATCAATTTGACGTTGTTTCAAATTTGCGCCTCAATTGTCGCCTGTATATCGCAACCGCATGAACTAATCTAAAGCTTGTCAAGCAAGCTCAGAGGGATTCCCACGACAATTTTCGACACTGCGTGACATTTTTTGTACTGGCACAAACGCTGTTGCAATTCTGAAACCCTAAATTAATTCAGGCGCTAATGGGTTAATAGGGTATTTCCTTGCAAGAAAATTGAATCTTTTTCTGAGAGGAGGCTCACAAGATTCTGCTAAAATGACATCAATTGGTGTGCTCCTTCTATAGCCTAGGGCTAGGTTTCGAATTTTTTCTAATTTTTCAAAAAATCTGTATCTTTAGAAAGTGAATATGTGGGAACCATAATCGAAGCAGCTTCCGATCAAGGCATCATAGACAGTCTTGAGTATGTATGGGTCGGCACCCCACCAAGTGCCTCTCAGCACTTTGATGATGTTCAGAACTTTACGTGTTTTTTCAGTCAGATAAGCGAAATGTTCGTCAAAGGTAAATTTGTGATCTAAAAATATACCAAGGAATCTAACCTGTGTTGAAGGCAAGATAAAGTTGCCATTCACTTGAAGGGCTAGATTCGCATCGTTCAAGTCCAACTGTAATTTAGAAAAAAGGATTAACTTAATTTTATCCGGACAAAGCTGAAGGCCTCTCCGAGAAAGAAAATCCACGAGAATGTTCAAACAGTTCTGAAGTGATACGACGCATACACTCGGATCAGTAGATCTGCAAATAATGGCGATATCATCTGCGAATTTGACGATGGAACAGTCGGGAGGGAGAAGGGTGACGAGTTTCCTCGTGTAAACGGAGTATGAGATAGGGCTTAAATGATGTCTTGGGGAAATATATATTTTTGCATGCAGTGGAACTGTAAATGAATCTGGCGATGGACCAGGAAGCGCCCAGGTCTCGGAGATCCTACGCCAAAATGTGTGGCTCTACGCTAGGGAAGGCGCTTTAAGGTCTAAAAATAGAGCCGCTGTTATTTCTTTATTAACGAATCCGGTCCAGATTTCTGCTGATAGGATGGCCAAATTATCCGCACAAGATCTGCCCTTCTCGAAAGCAAATTGTGAAAGTGATAACAATAAGTTATGTTCTAAATACCAATTGAGTCTGTTATAAATAACTTTTTCCATTAATTTGAAAATGCATGAGGCCAGTGAGATTGGACGGAATTTTCCTGGTGTTGATTTCGGAATAAATGTTAAAATCTATTTTGTCAAGTCCCGGGAAGGACTTGGTTTTCTGTGATGAGATAGCAATGGACAGCTCCCTCTCGATGAAAAGGCCTTCCAAAAAAGTGTTTTTTCTCAAATTGTCTGGAAATTGATCCTGGAAATTTGTGGGAGGGCAAAGTTCGTCGGCCAACTGATGGAGTTTCGCCACCGCTGCCTTATCTGCTGAGCAAGAGGCGGTAGCGGGTTGGGTGAATCTATTTTTGAAGCTCTTGATAACTCGCCAGACCCTGGAGATTGGAGTCAACCAGTCTAGAGACTCGCAAAATTTTTTGAAGGATTTTCTTCTACCTATATTAAAAGTGCGTTTAGCTTTAGCTTCTGATTTCTGTAAATTTTCGTAATTCAAGAAATTAGATTTCTTTCGAAAAGCGGATGTCGTTGCCTTCCTTTCAGAGTCAGCCAGGTCGCAAGATTCATCCCACCAGGTAGCTGGAACAAAACGCTTTTTCCTTCGAGTGGAAGAAGGTGAGAAGTTGGAGGAGAAGGGGGTGGGGCAGATTTAATTGCCTCTTTAACACCTTTAATTAAATTATCATAATTCACAAGGACATCCGGGTCGGGACAGCTAGAGCTTATCTTGGAAATCTTAACAAATTCTTTTAAGTCCGTGGTAAATTTAGACCACACTATTCTTTTCAAATTGTATTTATGTGAAGAGTAAATGGAAATTGGAATGGGCACACCTAGACTCGTGACCGCTAAACTAGTACGTCCAAGAAAGGCAATTTTCCGTTTTGTTCAATTTCCATGGTGAACTTGATATTAGGGTGTAATTGATTGATGAAATTGAAGAACTTGTGTAGATCGTCCAGTCCATGTCTCTAGATCACAAAAGTGTCGTCAACGTAACGGCACCAAAATTCCGTGATTTTAGTTTCTAGATTTTCCATGAAGTTGTTGGCTATTACATATGAGATTGGAGATCCCATTGCTGCCCCTGAGGTTTGTTCGTAGAATTGGTTATTGAAAGATAAGTAGGCATTAGTGAGACAGTGTTCTATCAAAAGTGTGAGATTGGAAGGGAAGTTCGCAAAGGATTTAATAATATCAATTGTATCAGAGATTGGTACTTTCGTAAAGAGAGATACTACGTAGAAACTTACCAGGTCGAAAGTTACTACTTAATATTTCTCAAGTGTAAAATCTATTTTCTCAGTTATCTCCCATTCTTTTGTCGATTGGCGACCTTTCAGTTTCACGAAATACAAGCAACTGTCCGAAATATGAGTTTAGCAAGTACCCGACCTGATCACTAACCTGAAATTTTGGATATTTTATTTCGTGACAGTGAAAGGTCGTGAATCGACAAAAGAACGAAACATAACTAAGAAAGTAGATTCTACTTTTTGAGAAATATTACGATTCGTGCATTTATGACTTACGTTTAGAATATTTTCTCGAAAAAGTCGTGTGACGTATGTATTCCCGTGACGTCATGATAAAATACTAAATTTAAACCAATGAAGGCGCTCTTCGGGCCTCTTTCTTCATTAGTCAGCCACTGACGCGGAGGAGAGTGTACAGGGACCGTCGTGGGAGTTGACGGAACTGCGCAATTTGAAATAGCCGTGTACGGAGGACTTGAAATAGGGGGGTCTTTAAATAAAGGAAACTTCACTGTATTTGTACATTTATGGCTTACTTTTGCGTTTAGAATATTTTCTCGAAAAAGTCGTATGACGTATTCTCATGACGTCATACTGAAATACTCAATTCAAGGCTTCCCGCTCTTTGGGCCTCTTTTTAATTAGTCAGACGCTGAGGATACAGAGGGTCCAGAGACAGTAGTGTGGCAAACTAGCCGGATGCCGTCATTTTAAGTACTGGTTCACCGAGGTATATCTATAGTGTAGTGTGTGTGTGTATATATATAGTATATGTATAAGAAAACTTTAAATGTACGAATGAGAATATGCAAGACAGGGACCGTAGTGGGAGATGCCGGAACTGCGCAAATGGAAATAACCGTGTACAGCCAATGGGAAATAAAGGAGAGGGGAAATAGGTGAGACTCCACTGTATTGTAAAAATCTAAACAAAAATTTCTTCGTATTTTTAATTTATGTTACGAGTAAGATATTTTGCATGAAAAATGAAGTAAAAGTTTAATTCAATATTTCTTGGAAATGAGTACCTGGAGTTCTGCGACGAGTTTTGTAGTGTGACTTGTCCCTGTTACTAGGCATTACTTTTTAGAATATGATTGTCTGATGACCCACTAATATTTTCAGTACGAAATAAAAATAATCGCCGGAGGGTTTTTGTATAGCACAGACTTATATTCCGCAAAGTACCATTGAGTAACTGGACTGCTTTTAAGATGAGCTTGGTTGAGACGAGCCCTATGCATCGCCCGTGTATTTCGGTTAGTTCACGCAGCTTCTTGTTGTAAGCAGAGTTATAGGTGGTGCTGGGTGGCATGTAAACCTGAAATTGTCAACAAATACATGACAGATGTATGGGCAGGCCCCGTTTTTTATCATTTTTATCTAATAGGAAGTGTTCTGACAAATAATTTGTTGCAATTGCAGAATAGGGGCGTCACCTCTGTTTTGGCTGGAAAAATTTTTTTTTGGCAACAAACTATTAGATTCTTTAATTGGGCAATAAATGAAGCGATTTGATAGGGGAACAATTTAAAATTATTGTTACTTTTGCCACTACAATGTCTCAAATATGGGTCTGTCACAATATGAGACGAAAGGACGCCCTTGGCTATCGATGGCAATCGAGATATATATGTCACAAAAATAAAAAATAGATATGTAATGGTCACGAAAATAATTTTGAATAAACCCCTACCCATTTCCAACGTCTTGTGGGGCGGAAAGGCACCCCGTAGACTGGTCACAAAAATAATGTTGGTCAAATCCCTACCCCTTTCCAACGTCCCGTCTCCTCTTGTCTCAAGTGACAGCTGATGGGCGTGAAACTCCTTTTTTTCGACATAATAGCTTATGTCGGCATAAAAAAATATCTAAATATATTTTGATTAATTGCAAACAGTCCAATTTAATTATTTACAGTGTTTCTGGCCGTACGGATGTTTAAAAACACCTAAACTGTGAGTTAAATATGATAATTCAGATATCGTGACAGACCCATGTTTGAGACTCGTAGTAACAAAAGTAACAATAATTTTAAAGGTTTTCGTCATCAAATCGCTTCTTTTATCATTCAATCACACATTCCAAAAGTTTGTTGCTGGAAAAAAAAAATTTTCCAGCCAAAACAGAGGTGACGCCCCTATTCTGC
>CAKNXH010062841.1:76307-107209 GCA_932178445.1 Andricus quercusramuli | reverse complement strand
ATATTCAAAAAATATTGATTCTAGACCAGTAGACAAAAAAATTAACATCAAAAATTATTTCCCCAAACTTTTTTTTCAATTTTTGTTGTAACTTATATCGGGAAATTGATTTAGCTAATTAAAATTGAATTGGTCCACGTTTTGCGTAATTTTACAGATTGTAACAGGCCTTCATCGCGTAGTAATGAAATATCGTCCATTGTAGGTGAAGGAGATGTAATATAGAACGGTCACTGCATTCATGCCTGTATTCATGATCGACGGGTGATTTAGTTTGCTCTCTATCGAAAGACAAAAGCAAATGCAAGAAAATCATAAATAAGTGCCCACACATAAACGAGGCGATCGAAATGTTTTCGCGACAAAAGATACCTTTCTTCACTCTTTGCAGATTCTACAACAAAAAATGCTGAAGAAAGATGCAGTTTTAAGAATTGGAAATTGTTGGATTGGAAAAGTATGGAATTGCAAGTTATTCTATTTTCAAGATTTACACTTGAAGGGTATGCAATTTGCAGCTTTTTTTGAGCAATTCCTTTTTCAGAATTAACAATGGAAAATTCTGCAATCATAGACATTCATAATTTTTCTATCTTTTCCCCTGAATCTTTATTTGTTCCAAATACAACTGCTTGCTTCCAAATGAATGTGCTGTTACTCAGGATCCATGAACAATCCTATCTTTGAAAGTTGGTATTCGTAAGTTTAGTAACCGTTAGCGTTAGAAGGTTGACCCACAAACCCACTCCTTGAGAACGGCATTAAAAACCGAACCCAAAAGAACAAATATCAAGGTCTATGCCTTAATGTCTCTGTTTGTTAAATTTTTTAAGAAAAAAATTAGAAACACAATATTATCAAGTCAATCTGTGCAATAATTCTATTTTTGAACAAAAAAACTCAGAAACATTATGAAACTAAAGATCAGTTATTTTGAAAAAAACATATTCGAAAAGCTCAATATGTGCAAAAAGAATTGCATAGAATGGCCTCAAAATATTTTTGCAAGCAACGTTTTAATCGGCTCATTAGAGGCAAGTATATAACTAGAGGAAAAAAGAGGGAGAGAATGGGAAAAGAGACAACCAAGCCATCCTCACTCTCATTTCCTTTCTCTTTCTCCGTCTTTTTTATACTACTTTTTGAGACCAACATGTTCCGAGATTATTTAGATCTCCTCATCATGGTATTTTATAGGATACTACGAAAACATCTATCAATTTTATGCTTAATATTAGTAATGTATGTACGTATGAGACTAAAGTTTCTTATCATACTGTTATATACATTATTTTAATTTTTTCCTCTTGGACGAATTATAAACTTTAAATTCTTGGTCTTGAAGAAAAATCACTGTTTCAAATAATCCGCCAAAATCAATTTTACTCTACATGTCTCCGTGCGCAATTACGCGCGAATGTTTCGCGCAAAGCAGAGCGATTTCGATGTTCCGGTAGTGAGTAGAGCCAATGACAATTGCGTTATCACTGGTGGCTCTATTTTCCGCGGGAATTAAGGAAAAGGTGGGGAAATCGGCGTCGAGGGGTGATCATTCGTTGATACGCTCATGTAAGAGCAACAATTATTTGAAGTAATTGTAAACTGTTTGAAACGCCACGTTTGGCGGTGTGAGTGTTGTGCCACGACCAAAAAGCGTGGCTTTTATCTTGTACCGTATTTTCTTTCGTCTGTCACGTAAATTGAAAAGCCTGTTCCTCCACTATAAGCAGCGAATTCCAGAGTACAATGTTTATGAGCAGAAGCTAACGTTTCTGGAAGCAAATTTCTTTTATGGAAATCGAGCGCTGAAATGCGAGCCACATGAGTGATCCATCACTCAAAATTATCGAAAGGAAGCCGCATCCGTACAGTCTTTACCTACTGACCGCTGCTTCCAATCTACCGTATAACCAGGTTTTTCTTTTAATTTGTTTATTCACGATACCATTTTGTCTTTGATCAGTGATGTTTTTAGTCTGTCGGATATATATATTTTTTGATATAGCGATCGTGTAAATGTGTATGTGGGAGTGAACGTTGATTTAAGATTAATGATCGTCTCTTTTGACGCGATACTGCTTTTTATTATGATTTATTATTATTGACAATTTATCGACCAGCATTTTAAATATTTATTTATTTTGATAATATACTCGACACTCGCATTTATGTATCTCTTTCAAATTATTCGATTGACCTCTGCCTATTGTTGTTTGTTTGGAGTTTCATGTTTATGACATTATTAATTATTCATTTACTTTCTCTTCATAACTTGTTTCAATGGATCGAAACACTTTATTTTTAAATCTGAATTACGTTTGTTTCGAGCGTTGAATTTAAGCAGAACCTTAGATCAAAATATTTTATCGGTTTTTATCAAATTTTAAACATTCATAAATTATCAATGTCCATTTTTGATACAGTCTACGTGTAAGTCCGTAATATTTCAGAAATCCTTCATGCCCACATTCTGTCAATTTCCGCAAAATTCATGATGAAATGTTTCAGTTTCTAAGAAAATTCAGTTTAACAAAAGTATAAAAAAAAATACAAAGGAACAAAGACTTATCCTTCAGCTATTATGTCCTATATTCCATTTTTAATCCTTCAGGAGACTCATAAGTAATCCATCGACACAACACCAATTTTTATAGTCGCAATCACCATGCAAATGTTTACAGATGATAAGAAATAAATTTTTTTCCCCTATATACCATTAAGCCATTTCCCTTTCGGCGAGCCTCTAGGGGTAAGCGTGACACTACCCGATTCGGGTAGTGTTTCTAGGTGGATAGTTTCTTGTAGTAAATAACTACAAGTGTGGGCTCACCACACCCACGACCGCCAACAGCAACGCAGTAGTATCAGACAGTCACCCATCCAAGTACTAACCGCGCCCAACACTGCTTAACTTCAGTGATCTAACGGGAACTGGTGTTTCCAAAAAAAAAAATTTTTTTTTAAAGTACTTTAAAGTTTCGAAATTCAAATTCATGCAATGAAATGAAATTTTGTTGAAAATTCAGAAAGATTAATTTAAAAAAAAATTTTTTCTTCCAAAGTTACAATTTAGCTTCACTCCATAATCTAACGGAGTTTTTAATGATATTTTATTTTGAACATACTTTAAAAAAAAATGGTTTTTATGATACTTAAAACTTTCATCTAAAGCGACTGAACCCTACCGGGTCACCCTGAATACTGAAATCATTTAAAAAAGGAAAAACAGAAGAACGAAAACTCCCTTTGAAATTGACAGATTTTAGTCTAAAGTCGTAAAAAGCACATGTTGGAGAAACTCCTGAGAAACTGGTCCTTGAAATATTTTCACCATTTTTGAAAACGCAATTATCTCAGTGACATAGTACTCAATAAATCAATCAATTTAATTGTTTTCATCTTAAAATTTTGTTTGCATTTTTTGTAATTTTATAGGTTCTCTCTGAATGTTTTGAATTTATCAATTAAAAATTAAATATTTCTGAAATATCAAAGATAGTTTATACAACACCAAAGATTTTTGTTTTTTATTGCACTCAGTGAAGTTCACTGAAAAGATTTAAAAACAGAAAATTTTTTTCCTTCATTTTTATTAAGTAATGTATCTATTTAATCAATAAAATAAAGTGTATGACTAATCATAATCTTATTTGTAAACCATTACTTAAAATTAAAAATTCTTAATGAAAAACTTACAAAATAAAGTGAAAATTAGTAAATAAGATTCTACTTTGTAAAAAACAGTAAATTTTTGAAATTTTCATTTTTTATTATTAAAGGCATAATATCAATGCAATTTTGTGTAACACTGTATACATATTCAAAGAAACTTGTTAAAGTATTCTATTGAATCTTCCTTATGTGAGCAGAAGAAGTCCGCGTAAAGCAGAAGCTCATGAGAGTGAAAGAGACAAATAGATCTGTCCGTCTTTTTCACTCTTACGAGTTTCTGCTTTACGCCGGCGCTTTCTGCCAACATGCGACTGCACCTTAAGGCTATAGTTTTCATTTCAATCCAGTTATATCCAGTTTTAGGCTTGGACTCGTAGATTTGAAATGCGATATCTTTCAGATTACTTTTTTCTATGATGCTGAGAAAAGTCTTTCTGATGACTATTTTCTATGTTGCATATGTAAATTCACAAGAACGATTAATTATTTAAACAGTTTCCATAAACGAATAAGCTCAATTTGTTTACGGAGTCAGCTAAGAATACCTTTCTGATGACTTTTTCTATGTTGCTTTGTAAAGTTACAAGAATTAATAACAATTTAAAGAATTTTCATACAGAAATTTAAAGTTTGCCTATTTTTTAACAAATAGGTAGAGTTTGGCTATTTTTTAACAAATATGCTAAATTTCCTTACAGAATTAGCTAAGAATATCTTTCCAATGCCTTTTTTGTATCATGATTTGCAAATTTCCAAGAATTATCAATTATTTATTATCATGTATTCCCAATAAATCTTTTCTACGATACTTTGCAAATATGTAATAATTACTAATTATTTAAACAATTTTAATAAACTTATTTAGAGTTTGGCTATTTTTCAGCGAATAGGCTCAGTTTTTTATTACTTTTTCTATGTTGCTTTGTAAATTTATAATAATTATTAACAATTTAAACAATTTTCATAAAAAATTCAGAATTTGGCTATTTTTCAGCGAATAGGCTCAGTTTTTTGTAGAATAACTAAGAATATCTTTCCGATGACTTTTTCTATGATGCTTTGTAAATTTACAATAATTATTAAAAATTTAAACAATTTTCATGAAAAAATTCAGAATTTAGGTATTTTTCAAGGAATAGGCACAATTTGTTTACGGAGTCAACTCAGTATGTTTTTCCGAAGACTCTTTTTCTATGTTTCTTTACAAATTCTGATTTTGGCTATTTTCAACGAATAAGCTAAATTTATTTATAGAATTAACCAAGAATATCTTTCCGATTACTTTTTTTCTATAATGCTATGAAAAGTCTTTCTGATGACTCTTTCCTATGTTGCTTTGTAAATTTACAAGAATTAATAATAATTTAAATAATGTTCATAAACAAATTTAGAGCTTGGCTATTTTTTAACAAATAGGCTACATTTTTTACAGAATTAACTAAAAATATCATTCCGATGACTTTTTTGTATGATGCTTTGACAGTTTACAAGAATTATTAATTATTTAAACAATTTTCATAAAGAAATTATGACCTTCATCTTTTTTCAACGAATAGGATAAATTAGTTCAGGGTATCAAGAAAGAATGTAATTCGAATAACTGTTTTCTACGATACTTTGCAAATATACAATAATTATTAATTATTTCAACAATGTTTATAAACATATTCAGAGTTTCCCTGTTTTTCAAAGAATAGGCACAATTCGTTAACGGAGTCAACTAAGAATATCTTTCCGATGCCTCTCTTCTATGTTGCTTTGTAAATTTACAATAATTATTAACAATTTAAACAATTTCCATAAGAAATTCAGAATTTTGCTATTTTTAAGCGAATAGGCTCAGTTTTTTGCAGAATTAACTAAGAATATCTTTGTGATGACTTTTCCTATGATGCTTTGTAAATTTACAATAATTATTAACAATTTAAACAATTTTCATGAAAATAACAATTTAAACAATTTTGATAAAAAATTTAGAATTCGGCTATTTTTCAGCGAATAGGCTCAGTTTTGTGCAGAATTGACTAAGAATATCTTTCCGATGACTTTTTCTATGATGCTTTGTAAATTTTAATTATTTCAACAAATGGAGAGTTCGAACATTTTTCAATGAATGGGCTCAGTTTGTTAACGGGATCAGCAAGAATGTATTTACAATAACTCTTTTCTACGATAATTTGCGAATTTACAATAATTATTATTTATTCAATCAGCAAAAATGTATTTCCAATAACTCTTTCAACCGATAATTTGCGAATTCACAATAATTATTATTTATTCACACAATTTTTATAAACATTCAGAGTTTGGTTATCCAAAATAACAAACAGTGGTGACATGACGATCCGGGTGCACCGGGTCACGCACCAGGTAGTTTAGTTTTTTTTAATTTTGCGGTTCATCAAAAAAGGTTTTATATCTGTGCTGAAACTATCTACAAATAATTTTTAGTAGTTAAGAATGATTAAAAAAAGTATTTATCACATTATAAACAAATTATTGAACAAAAGTTCTTTTCTGGATTGGGAATGTTTAGCTCATTGAAATCTAGAGTTTTTGTATGGAATGTGCGAGAAATAAAAGTTTTATTAATGTTACTTGAAAGAAGACACTATTTGGCAATTTAAAAAAAAATGAAATTTTGGTTGTTTATTAACGAACAAGCTTAATAATTAATTTTCGATATAAGGTTTTAGTCATAGTTCATTTACATTTCAAAATGTTAAAAAAATTTTTAATTTTGAGTACCGTTTACTTTTTTAATTAAAGCTTTTGACATTTCGGAAAATTTGTGTGTTTGCATTTCTTATAATAAATTTGGTTAATTTTTTCTTTAAAAACCAACTTTACATTTTTGTTTAACTTTTCAGAAGTACCTACAATTTTTTTTTAATTTTCCGATTTATCAAAAAAGGTTTTATATCTGTGATGAAACTATCTGTAAATAATTTCCAGTAGCTAAGAATGATTCAGAAAATTATTTATCACGTTATAGACAAATTATTGAACAAAAGTTCTTTTCTGGATATGGAATGTTTAGCTCATTGAAATGCAGAGTTTAGGTATGGAATGTGCAAGAAATAAAAGCTTTATTACTATTACTTGAAAGAAGACGCTATTTTGCAATTTAAAAAAAAAATCACATTTTGGTTATTTATTAACGAACAGACTTCATTTTTTTTAACGAAAAGGTTGATCAAAAAAGGTTTTATATCTGTGCCGAAACTATCTGTAAATAATTTCCAGTAGTTATGAATGATAAGAAAAATTGTTTATTATGTTATAAACAAATTGTAGAACAAAAGTTCTTTTCTGGATTGGGAATGTAGCTCATTGAAATCCAGAGTTTTGGTATGGAATGTGCGAGAAATAAAAGTTTTATTACTGTTACTTGAAAGAAGCTGGTCTTTGGCAATTCTGTTAATAATTTCCAGTACATAGTTAATTATTGAACAAAAGATCTTTTCTGGATTTGGAATGTTTAGCTCATTGAAATCCAGAGTTTTTGTATGGAATGTGTGAGAAATAAAAGTTTTATTACTTTTACTTGAAAGAAGACGCTATTTAGTAATTTAAAAAAAAATATATTTGGGTTATTTATTAACGAACAGGCTTAATTTTTTTTAACGAAAAGATTGATCAAAAAGGTTTTATATCTTTGCCGAAACTATCTGTAAATAATTTCCAGTAGTTATGAATGATTAAAAAAATTGTTTATTACGTTATAAACAAATTATAGAACAAAAGTTCTTTTCTGGATTGGGAATGTAGCTTATTGAAAATGCCTTTCAGATGACTATTTTCTATGCTACTTTGTAAATTTACAATAATCATTGATTATTTAAACAATTTTCATAAACAAATTCAGAGTTGGGCTATTTTTTAGCTTACATTGAAACGTATATGCAGCTATAACCTTTTTAATAATGAGCACAACTTTGTAAAAAATTTCTTTTCATTAATTTCCGTCTTTTTTCTTTTTGTTAGTTGCTTCCAGTATTTTAATAATCTCTTCAATAAAATGATATTGTGCTTTGTTAAGATTTTCTGAATTAATTTTTCACATGCAATATATTTTTCCATAATTTTTACTGTGATGCAATATTAAAACGTTTTTAATGAATTTATTTTTATTTTTTTTCTATTTTTTCAAAAAGATAGCTTTCAAGCAAATTAAAAAAAGTTACAATTTCAACTACAAGTTGTAGCTTTTTTATTAAAATTATAAATAATTGAAAACTATGAATATTTAGCAATTTATTTTAGTTACAATTTGGACGTCTACGACTTTTCAAATTTAAACTATTTTGGGAAATCTCATGCAATTCAAAAAGATTTCATCCTGGGCTAATATATTTACTAAACAAATTAAGACCTTGGCCTTTTATCAACGAATATGATAAATTAGTTTAGGCTATCAAGACATAATGTATTTCCAATAACTCTTTCATACGATACTTTGCCAATATACAATAATTATTCATTATTTTCACAATATTCATACATACATTAAGAGTTTGGCTATTTTTCAAGGACTAGGTACACTTTGTTCACGGAGTCAATTAGGAATGTCTTTTCGATGACTATTTTAGATGCTGATTTGTAAATTTACAAGAATTATTATTTGTGATATCATTATTTGTAACGAGTTGGCAAAATTTGTTTACAGAGCTGAAAGAAATATATTAAAAATAAGTCTTTCCTATGTTACTTTGCAAATTTACAATAACTATTAATTATTTTAACAATTTTCATAAACATATTCAGAGTTTGGCTGTTTCTCAATGAATAGGCTCAATTTCTTTACGAATTGAACTAAGAATATCTTTCCGGTGACTGTTAACTATGTTGCTTTGTAAATTTACAATAATTTTCAATTATTTAAACAATTTCAATTTAAAAAATGAGACTTAGGCTATTTTTTAACGAATAGGCTCCATTTTTTATAGAATTAAGTAAGAATATCTTTCCAATGACTTTTTGCTGTAATGCTCTGCAAATTTCCAAGAATGAATCATTATTCAAACAATTTTGATAAACAAAGAAAGAGTTTGGCTATTTTGTAAAGAATAGGCTCAATTTGTTCGCGGAATCAATAAAGAATGTTTTTCAAATAACTCTTTCCTATGTATGTTATTTTGAAAATTTAAAATAATGATTAATTATTTTAAAAATTTTCATTATCACACTCAGAACAATTTCGATTAAAAAATTTAGAGTTTAGCTATTTTTCAAGGAATAAACACATTTTGTTTACGGAGCCAACTAACAATGTCTTTCTGAGGACTCTATTCTATGTTGCTTTGTCAATTTAAAATAATTATTAATTATTTAAACAATTTACATAAACAAATTCAGAGTTTGGTTATTTATCAACCAATAGGCTACATTTTTTCACAGAATTAACTAAGAATATATTTCCGATAACTTTTTTCTGTGATAATTTGTAAATTACCAAGCATTATTAATTATTCAAATAATTTTATACAGAAAATAGGAGGCAACTAAGAATGTCTTTTCGAGGACTATTTCCTATTATACTTTGCAAATTTATAATAATTAGTAATCATTTAAACAATTTTCCTAAACATATTCAGAGTTTGTCTATTTTCAAAGGAATAGGCTCAATTTTTTACGGGAGCAACAAAGTATGTATTTCAAAGAAGAATTTCGTACATTACTTTGCACATTCATAATAATTATTCATTATTGAAATATTTTTCATAAACATATTCAGAGTTACATTTTTCTAAGAATAGACACAATTTGTTTACGAAGTCAACTAAGATTGTCTTTCCGATGATCTTTTCTATGTTTTTTTGTAAATTTACAAGAATTATTAATTATTTGAGTAAATTTTATGAAAAAAATCAGAATTCGGCTATTTTTCAACGAAGAGGGTGAATTTTTTTATAGAATTAACTAAGAATATCTTTCCGATGACTTTTTATATTATGTTCTTCAAATTTACAAGATTTATTAATTATTTAGAATATATTGAAGAGCAAATGAAGATTTTGGCAATTTGTCGAAGAAACCCTCCCCTCAAACCTCCTGCTCGACATTAATCAAAACCGAGGTTAAAACGCAGCGAATACACAACTCGGTCGTATACGTCACAGATGGTCATCCATCCGAGTGCTATGAACGCTCGAAATGGATTGACATCTGGACTCTCCTCGAGTCGAGATCATTTACTGTGTATTTCTATGCAAATTTGTACGCGCCGACATTTTAGAGGCTTTTTCCAAATTTGCATGAAAATGTTTAGAGTAGCACAATTATTTATTCTGTATCGTGAGAGGGTATCCGTGCGAAGCCGTGTACAAATCAAAATTATTGAAGTAAAAATTAATTTCATAGTATTTTATTGAACTTCAATTCCAAATATAATAATTACATGTAAAGAAATTGGTCGCGCGCGGAGCGCGCGTATGAGGTTCTAGTTTTGCTTCAAAATTCATCCTGTGTGGTTCAGTTTCACTGTTTTTCATTCGAAAAATTAAAATATTATTCACAGAAGCGGCGGAGCCTATTTTTCCTGGGTGGGGGAGGGGCATAGAATTATAATGTTAAATGGCACAATGTGTACTTAGTATAATAATATTATACTATGTAACAATTTTACTTAAATAGTGAATATATAAATAAATTGTTCGGTTCTTGACGTGTGCTCCATTTCTTCTCGCTCTATACTTGCCATAATTTATTTACCAGGCAATTTTGTACTTTGTTTTGTGTCTCAGTGATTGTATTTGTATTTGGAGTGCAGTGTATATGTTGGATTTAGTGATTTTTGGGCTCCTTGTCGCTTAAAAGACTGTTTTCCAGTTTCGGCGGTCGACAGTTCTCGCGTAGTTAATACGTATATTACAATGGGTGCTTGTCCCGGGTGTAATAAGACAATATCCAGAGGATCGCAGGGTGCTGTTTCCTGTATTAAGTGTGGCGTGTTCAGCCACTTGGCCTGTGTTAATGTTGGATTGTCCAAGAAAGAATTTGATGATCTAAAGAAGAGATTAATCGATTTTATTTGCGTGAACTGCAAATCGTCAAATGCTAGCAACACCTCCTTAGGATTAGATCAAAGCTCCTTGCTAAGTGGAGGTATCGACCCCGCTAGTAAGGATCAGGTAGCTAACCCCTTACCTACAACAGTTTCTGCCGTCCCTGTCACTGCTGTAGCCCTGCCGCCTGGATACATCGAGGCTATCCTCGATGTTGCGGGCGCAAGAACAGATTAGAAATCTTTTCAAGGAATTCGAAACTAAGCAACTTGAATGGATTACAAAAATCAATACTACTGTTCAAGAAATCAAGATAGATATTTCAGAGAATTCTCGCAGAATCAATCTGCTTGAAAGTTCTACTGTTAGCAATGCAAAACAGGTCACACAGGTAAAGACGGAGGCAGGCTCGCTAAAATTGAAGGTCGCTTCACTTGAAGCTTCTCTCAATTACCAAGAGCAAGCTGCGCTTCAAAGTACCCTTGAAATTCACGGGTTACCTATGAAACCGAATGAGGATCTTCCATCGGTCCTATAATCTGTTGCGAAGGCTGTTGATGCTCCCTTCGTTAAAGATGACCTCATGAATGTTTATCGCATTCGTAAATCCCCTACATCAAATCCACTGCTCGCACCCATCATCGTTGCCAAGTTTAGCAGACAGTTGGTAAGAGATAAAATAAGTGAGCAGAGGAAAACAGTACGAGATTTCTCTACGATCAATCTTGGCTGGCCAGATAATGAGAAAAGTCTCATTTTTATCTTTTTTTTTTTATATCTTTGGATTGCCGGAGGGAAGATCTTTTGTCGAAAGGATGATGGCACGCCTAGAATTCAGCTGTCACTGATGCAACACGTAGAGCGATTCTAATAGCAATCAGGCTTTCTACGGTATGCTTATACACACAATGGTGTGATATTATTGTTGTTAGGCTATTCGATGCTTGTTGATGAATATATTTTCAACATTTTTCAGTTTTTTTACCTTGTACATATGTATCTTCAGGTAGCAAACATAATCTAATTTTTAAACTAGTAGTTTTAAATCATGATACTGGTCTTTCTGATAGTAATTTTATACTATTAGCTCACAGCTCTCCGGATATCCGGATATCGATCTACGAAATTATGTCTACTTTTGTTGAGAAATTGTCTAGGGTTCTACGACACTGCTTTCTACATTATTTATTATTCCGTTAGTATCTTGTTTACTTGTATTCATTGCCGATATTCAAATTTAAATTGTACTTACTTGGTTTGGGTTGTGTTGATAATGGTTTTCTGTCTCAGTCAATTTTTACGTGTGCTGCGTGAGCTTCCTATTTTTGAGTTGGTTTTCTGTAAAATCTTTCTCTTAATATATCCATGGATACCTTAAACATTTGTCATGTGAACGCCCAGTCTCTCTTGGCAAATGTTCTAGAATTCAAACATTTTTTCAGTACATGTTCCTACCATATAATAGCTGTTTCTGAGTCCTGTTTAACTCCCAATATATCCTCAAGCCTTGTTGCAATTAACAACTATTCGCTCTATCGAAGAGACAGAGACGAGAGAAGGGGTGGTGGAGTTTGTCTTTTTCTGCATGATAGTCTGAAAGGGATTGTGGTTGGTGTGAGTTCAGTAGCTACTTACCCCATGACCGAATTTCTCTTTGTTGAAGTTAAGTCAACTTCTGATAGTATTCTAGTGGGAGTAGTTTATAAACCACCTAATGCTTCCTATTGCACAGAGCTTGAATCGGTAATTTTTTCATTTATTCCTTACTTCAATAACATTATCCTTACTGGAGATTTCAACACTAACCTAAATCTCACTTCCAATCATTCTAAATATCTAACATCTTTGGTACACTCTCCGGGACTCTCGATTATATCTCATGATTCTACTCACCATACTGAGCGTTTCAGTACTCGTATTGACCTAATGATTGTAGAAGATATTGATAAGGTTGTCTCCTACGAACAACATGCTATCCCTTTTCTCTCTAACCACGAATTGATTAACATTACCTTCAAATTTTCCTATGATCTAAATTCAAAACCAACCCAAAGACTGGTGCGGAATCTAATGACCGATGATTGGGAAAAAATATTACTAGACACAGATATAAATAATAAAATCGACGCTCTGACTAATTACCTAGTCTCCGCATTTAATAAATTTTCTCCGCTGTACGTGCCTAAAAACTTTAATAAAGCTGCCCCCTGGATCACATCCGAAATTAAAAATCTGATGAGTGAACGTGATGGCAAGCGCCGACTTGCGAAAGGAACAAAAAGCAGTATAATACAAGCTCATTTTCGTAAACTGAGGAACCTAGTTCAAACTAAGATTAGAGATGAGCTCAATCAATACAATTATAACGAGATTGCAGATAGAGACAAAAACGAGGACATTTGGCGTCTCCTTAGACGCTTACACCTAATCCCGCACAAGCACGAATCTATAGATAGTAATGTTCCGCCTGATGACCTTTTAAAGACTTTTTTTACATTCCCAGTAACAGACTTGTCATCATAATCGTCCACTACCCCTCTTAATTCAACATTTAATGACTCTGACTTCTTTTTCGATGACATCATACCTGAAATACTTTTGGAAAAAATACTTGAAATCAAGTCAAATGCCATTGGAACTGATGGAATATCAATGAAAATGATTAAACTTGCCCTTCCAATTATCTTTCCTATTCTATTGCATATCTATAATACTTCCCTTCAGGTCGGTATCTTCCCAGATATCTGGAAAAAGGCTCTTATATGCCCAGTTCCTAAAATTTGTAAACCTACTTCCCTGAAAAACTTCCGGCCAATTTCTATTTTATGTGCACTGTCCAAACCTCTTGAAAAAATTGTTCACCTGCAACTTTCTAAATTTCTCGAATTATCTAAGGCCATTAACCCGATGCAATCAGATTTTCGGGCAAAGTATAGCACTCTTACTGCTTCCCTTAAAGTAACGACTGATCTCAAATTAGCAATGGATGATAGGGAGATCACGATTGTTGTTCTGTTTGATTTTACGAAGGCTTTTGATATGGTCAATCATAAGTTACTCCTACAGAAGTTAAAATCCTTTAACGTGTCGAACTCTGTTATCAAGTGGTTTAAATCCTATTTTAATAATCGGTCTCACAGAATTATTAATAGTAGTGGTGAGCTTTCTGATTGGTGGGAAGTCAAAAGTGGGGTTCCTCAGGGCTCCATTCTGGCACCCCTCCTCTTCAATTTGTTCACTTCTGACCTTGGAAGTGAACTTCAACATTGCAAATATCTGAAATACGCTGACGATTTCAAAATCTATTTATCGGGACCAATATCTTCATTAAGTGGGTTACTTGTTCTAGTCCAGGAGGATATCAATCGCGTTATCCTCTGGGCCTGGAAAAATGGACTTACTCTTAACCCGGGCAAAACTCAGGCAATTGTCGTTGGACCTACTTCATCTCCGTCGCTTGAAATACTGGCATCATTTCCACCTCTTCGTATCGAGAATCTTACTATCCCTTTTTCGGAAGTGGTTAAAGATCTGGGATACATCCATAACCGTACCTTGTCCTGGAAGGAACAGGTACAGAATATCTCAAGGAAAACATACAGAATACTACAACAACTTTATAGGAATAAGGACTCTTTACCAACCTCCACTCGGATACTTTTGGTTAAAAGTCTAATTTTGCCCCATTTATACTTTGGCAGTTTAGTTTATGATAATTTGACCGACGATTTAAGTTTAAAGCTTGAGCGTGCGTTGAATGCCTGTTTCCGTTTTATCTACAATTTGCCTAAATGCGAACACCTAACTCCATACAGACTTAAGGCTGGTCTGCTTAATGTTTCCAAGAGAAGACAATTCTTTATGGTTAATTTGCTCTACACTCTTTTTCAGAAAAAAGCTCCCGAGTATCTATTCAACCTATTTCAATTTGTAGACAGAGACCTTCGAGCACAGTCTAAGCTTCGTAAAAGACATAAAATCCTTAAGATTCCTTTTCACAGAATGTGTCAGCTTCAAAGATCATTTATAGTAAGGGGTGCCCGACTATGGAATAAAAAACCATACGATATTAGAAATGCACCTCCCCCGTATCATTTCAAGAATCTCTTTTTCAAATATTTGTACAATACTGCTAACCCAACTCTTGAAATCACTCACTGTTAAACTCTCATATTTAGTTTTTGAACATTTCGTCTTCGAATTTTCTTTTGTTTTCATTAAATTTTGCAAAGTATTTCTTTTACCCACAGTTTTTCTCTCTCTATTTCTACCTTGACATGCATTAATCTCATACCTAATTTAATACGTATTTTGAGGTCGACTCTATTGTATGTATACCATTAAGCCATTTCCCTTTCAGGGTAGGCGTGACACTACCCGATTCGGGTAGTGTTTCCAGGTGGATAGTTTCTTGTAGTAAATAACTACAAGTGTGGGATCACCACACCCAGGACACGCCAACAGCACGTAGTTAGTAGTATTCCCGAACGGTCACCCATCCAAGTACTAACCGCGCCCAACACTGCTTACCTTCAGCGATCTAACGAGAAGTTTATAGATTAGATTATAAGATTAATCAAGTATTCTGCCCATCAGTGCTTGCACAAATTTGTAATGACCCTGTATTATCCTGTTCCTTAGAGGGCTATTTAGCCCTAGGGACTTTTCTTGAATAAATACGAATAAATACAAAATAAACAATAAATAGTAAATAATAATAAGTAATAATAAATACAGGTATAAAATACATCTTGCCAAAGATTTCACAAAGATTCAAATGATTTTCCAAAGATTTCACAAATATTACCAAACATTAAAAAAATATTTCAAATATTTCGCAAAGATTTTCAAATTATGAAGGCCTGTTACAATCTCTAAAATTACGCAAAACATGGCTCAATTAAATTTTAATTAGCTGAATCAATTTCCTGATATAATTTACAAAGAAAAACTGAAAAAGAAAGATTAGGGAAGTCGGTCAATATTGACAACAATGAAGGTAATCTTAAAGTGAATGCAAAATCACCAAAATTCTTAACAGAAATTGAACGGATTAACCGATTTTTTTCTATCTTTTTTCAATCGCCTCGCGGTTATCTGGCGAACCTAATGAAGCCTATTAAAATTCAATCCCTCAATATTTAAATAAGTTTTTATTTCTCTGAAACCGGTTCTAATCGTTTAACAATAGGAAGGTCGGGAGAGGCATGACAGGCAGTCAGTATACCCTCTGGGTGCCATAATCGTCAAAAAATTATACGCTAGACCTCCGGCTTTGCCCTTCTTGAAAGGGGGAACGCCTGTTTTCGGTTCATCATGGGTACACTCCCAGTGGCGGGCTGCTCGTTCCCAGGCGCATAAAATGCAGCATATTTTCAATTCATTAAAAAAAACAAGACCAGTTTTCGACAAAGGGCTTTGAGAGCTCTTGGATTTTGCCCTTTACATTATATGGGTAAAATATTATATCAAAAAATTCATCCATGTAAGAGAAAAGTTGTCATTTGTAATACATGGACTAAAAATCAAGCCCTAGGAAGCACCTTAAAGGACTCTTACACTTTTACGTTTATTTTCGTAAATCCTAATTGCTTGCTTTTCGATCCTGTATCTTGAGTCCGTCTGTGTTTACCGACAGCGAGTCACAGTCTCAATTCATTTTAATGTTACAATTTAGTCAATTTTTTTTTAATAAAGACAACGACTTGGTTCATAATTGTTAATGTTCCTAAAATGTGTTAGTCTTATGGAGTTTAATACTTTGGTAAATTTTTGTGTTAGATTAAATTCTGTGCCGTTCAATTTCGGTTCAATCAACGTTCAAAATCGAGGGCGTACAGAAGACAAAATAGCCGTACGCCCTTGATACACACGATATTTTTTGTCTGACCTTCCTTGACATCAAGCATGTGAAGCAGATAGAGGATGTTTGGTGTACTTGAAAATTTTAGATTATAAGTGAAAGGAAGGAAATAGCGTACTTTGCAGAAGGGAGACTGTGGGGTCCAGCGATACTTTTTTTTAAAGATAAAGATCATATCCTCCATATTCTCACTTGCGTGGTGCAGTGTATGTGTAGCGGGCGTAATATTTCATGTCGGCCCTGTGGCGGAGTGCGCATGTGCGAACGCCACTGGGCTGGAAGCAGCCACGTGCATGCAATGGCGTGTTTTCAAGGGGGGTCGGACAAAAAATAACTTATAAATAATCATAACTCCTAGCGACTTATTTCTCTGCCTAAATTTTGTTAATATTTTATTGTATTTATTTTATCACTCTCCCTTTTACGGTTTTGAGGGCTCCGTTCCCTTTACATCTTTTACAATTTAACTTAACCACTATGCCGTATGCCTAATTTAACCTACCTTAACCTTCAATCGCTTCGCTTTCTTATTATTTACTAACTCGTGCATATTATTTGATAATTGCGCGAGACCTTCCAGGGCTTCCATTTTCTCTTACCATTTTCCTGCAAGCTTTTGTAGGTTACGCAACACTAATTTTCCTTACATACATTTCTTTTGCATCAATTTTGGTCTCGATTTTATTTTTGTCCACCCCTTTGCATTCACTCTTCCCCATTCTCTTCTAGACTCTTCATCCACTTTCCCCTTCACTACAACCGCTCAGTATCCCTCTAAGTCTATCTACCACGCTCTTTCCCCCTTCCTCTTCCCCTGTACATCTCTCCGACACATCCTCTCATGGTTC
Organism: Andricus quercusramuli; assembly: GCA_932178445.1. Taxonomy (NCBI): domain Eukaryota; kingdom Metazoa; phylum Arthropoda; class Insecta; order Hymenoptera; family Cynipidae; genus Andricus; species Andricus quercusramuli. The sequence continues at coordinate 89,819 of CAKNXH010062841.1, read as the reverse complement.
CCTTTCATAACTACATACCCTACACATTTTCATTTCTTCACTCATCCAATATTTACACTCATTCATGCCTTCTCCAATTGTAAAACGTACCGACCTAGACCACCTGAACTCTTTTTTCTACTTCCCTAAATATTTTGGGACCGCTATCATCTGAACCAATCTATACCATTAATGTATTTTGACTCCATAATCTTTTCCCACCTATTCTCTTCCTGCTCCTTGATTATTTCTCCTTCTACTTCCTGCCCCTCCCTTCCCTCATCACACATTCTCCATTCACTTCTAACTTGCCATCTCTCCTCCTCCCATCTTGAATGTCCCATGTTTCCTCTCCTCTTTCTATTTAATATTTCCTGCATGCATACTTGTGCAACTTTGCTACCTTTACCACTCTCAAGTTTCCCTATAAAATTCCCGACCCTTTTCCTCTGCCTTATTACCGATTTCTCTCTCCCTGTTTCTTCTCTAAATATATATCCTGGGCAGTTCCAGCTCACTCCCATAACCCATCTCCGAAATCTCTCTTGCATGTTTTCTACTTTTTTGTACTCCTTCCACCCCCAAATCTCCACTCCATAACACATCAGAGATCATACCAGTGAATCAAACAGCCATACTCTCATCTTCCAGTCCTCCTTGAATCTTCTTTTTCCAATTCCCCACACTTGACCCATCACCTTACTCGCATTTTCCATCCTTTTTTTCACTTGTAGACAATTTCCACCTCCCGCTTCGAACCAGAATCCCAAATAACAAAATTCCTCTACCATTTCCACCATTTCCCCATTTATCTTACGTTCACACTTTACTTCATTCTCTATACCCCCTTTACCTTTCCTTTCTATTTTCTCTTCTAGGTTTGCTAACTATATACTAAACAACAACAGGCTTAGCGGCCAACCTTGCCTGAGACCCCTCTCTGTCCAGAACTCCTCTCCTTTCCGTTCTCCGACCCTCACGCTTGTCTTCGTCTCCGTAAAGACCTCTTTTATCCTCTCAATCAGCTCTTCGTCCACCTCCCTTTCTTTCATTGCCTTTCATAAAATATTCCTATTCACTGAGTCAAAAGCTGCCTTAAAATCTACGAAGGGTGCTACCAGTTTCCCTTTTTTCTATCCCAGATTCCTGTTGACTAGATAATTCAGCACGAAAATGTTATCCACTGTCCCCATCCCCTTCCTGAATCCTATTTGATTGTGTGGAATACTTCCTGTCTCTTCTACCTGTTTTTATAATCTCTTCCTAAGCACCTCCGCGTATATTTTATACGTTACTGGCATGAGAGTAATTTCCCTATAATCTTCCACTTTTCTACCCCCTCCTTTCTTTAATAAAGGAACTACCAATCCTGTTCTCCACTCCTTCGGCCATCCTTCCCCTCTCCATACTCTATTACATACTTCCCAGATCTCTTCTCTAACCCTTCTTCCGCCAAATTTTAACGCTTCATTCTCTATCACATCCTCTTATGTCGCTTTGTTTCTCATTAACTTATGAATTGCTTGATTCACTTCCTCTCTAGTCAACTCATTTCCACCTTCCATGCCTCTCTCCTTGATCCTTCTGCCTTCCCCCCTCATCTTGCTATCCACCCCTCCTAGCAATTTCTTGAAATATACCGTCAATTCATCCATACTTATCTCTTCATTGATTCCTTTCCATCCACTCCTTTCTCTATTAATTACCTCCCGTTTTCTTCCTATCTTTATTGCTTTCTCTAGCTCCTCCATGTACCTCGCCTTCTCCTCCTGTCATTTTACATCCAGTAATTTCTCGTGTTCCCAGTTTCTTTTATTATGCTTCTTTCTGTCTATCTCTCCTCTTCTCCAATTCCTTAACGATAATTTCATACGCTCTTCACTCTATATACGTTCCACATCCCACCATCCTCTCTTCTCCCGCCTTTCTTCCTCATTTGGCCTAATTCCTTCTACTATCTTCTCTACCCTTCCCCTCATCTTACACACCATCTCATCCAGACCTCTTCCATCTTCAATCATCACATTCTCTTCTTCCATTCTTTCCGTATATTTTCTTAGCTTATCTACCATTTGCCTCCTTATCCTTTCCTTGGCTAGAATGTAGTTTATTACTGTTCCGCCTTCTCCTGCAAACGTTATCTCACCTCCCTCATCCCCTTCCGAGTTCTCATTCTAAATGAGCCATCCTGTTTCTTACAGAATTTCCAACAGAGTCCTACCTTCCTGGTCCACCTGTTTATGTTTCGATTTTTCTCCTGAAAGTCTCACTCTCATCATCCCATATTTCCCCTTCCCTGTTCCCCCGTCCAAGCATTCAGATCAACTCCTATCAACATGAATTCGTTATACTTTTTTCGCCACCCATTTCCTAATCACACCATAACCTTCTTCTTCTCCCCTTCTCCTGTAAACGCAAACTATCATCACCCTTCTTCTTCCTATCTTCACAATTCTCGTCATTACTCCACTCGTTTCCTCAAATCCCATTTCTATTCTCTTTTCTCCCGCCAATTCATTCCTCACTGCTGACACCATACCCCCTTTCTTTCTTTCCTTCACCTTCTCTTTCTTTGCTCCTTGCATCTGCCACATATATCCCTTGGGTAACTTCCTCTTCACTCTCTTCCAATCCTTCTTATCTACCCAGATTTCACTCAACATCACTACATCCCATTTCTTCACCTCGCCCCAGAATCCTTCATCTTTATTCATTAGCCCTAATACGTTCCAAAACGCTACTCCCACTTCTTCCTTCCTTTCTTGCTTCTTTCGTCATTATGTACCCTCCCTACTTTTGTGGGAACCCCGTCGCTCCGCCTTCTTTCCGTTCACTCTCTGCTGTTTTTATGACCTCCTCCCTTCTATCCTTAGTGTCTGCTTCTTCCCCTCGTCGCCCTCCTTCTTTCCTTTCACCCTTCACTGTTTCCATGACTTCCTCCCTTATATCCTTAGTCTTCACTTCTTCCCCTCGTCGCCATGGACCATCCCTACACACTTCACTCAATTTTTCTTTCTCATCATCCCACATCTACACACTTCCATTTATCCACATCCTGTCTTTCCCTATACATACCTATACATACTAAGGCAGGAGTTCAAATGTGTCACCAAAAACACTATCTTAACATTTGAGACGCTTACAAGTGGTACACTGCAGCCTTATTATCGTTCATCTTGATCTTAGGCTTATTTCTTCTTAAATGAGTTTTAAGAAAGTACGTAGCACAACTTTTAGAGAGGTAACGCTCAGTGATCGAGCATCGGACCTCTTTCGTGAATAAAGGAAAAATACGGAAAAGCTGTAAAAATATATTTCACCTTGAAAATCTATGTTAAAGTTGAAATTTTTTGATAGACATTAGTATTATCGAATACCTTGTGCGCCCAGATATGAACAGCAATTGAATGTACTATTTTTGCCTTCCATTGCATGAATGATTTCCACCTATGTATATTTCACTATTCGTCGTAATTAAGGGTTTTTGGGGGTCGCTGAATATAATTTTGACTGAAGAAAAATTTTTTTAGGCAATGTCAACTCTAACCTAGATTTTCAAGGTCAAGAACATTTCTTTACATTCTGTAGTTACTTATTTAGAAACCCCGAAAACATTTGTCCATCTGGATAATTTCTGTCAAAACTTCTACGATATTATTACGGGCTTCCTGTCTTTAGTCCAATGTGCGTTTAACTGCCTGAGCCGCCAAGGCTATCATTTTTACTGGCCCACCTCCTCCCACAGGTACTGATGACCCTGTACTTCACTACTTAACACAGTTGTGAATGTGGCAAGTGCTTATCAGATTCATTGGTATCAGCCGCTGTTTTAAATTTTATTCTGCTTGCGTATTCGCCACTTGTACCAGAAGATGTGCACTCCGCCCGGACCTGGCGCTTTCCAGTTCTTAGCCCTCTTCAGGTTGCGAGTGATGTCGGAAGCTGTAATGGATAAATTATTTATCACAGGCAACTGTGAGATTCTTTCCTTTTCTAGATGGAGCCATATCGTGTCCAGGTGACTTGACACATGATCATCCCAGATGTTCGGCCAATATCTGGAAATTTACTCTGCCCTCGGTGGATCACTGGCATATTCGTTCTCGTTTCAGGTCAGCCCTGAAGAAGTGAACTGCAGTGTTCGCGAAACGTTGGCAACACTCATAGTTTCGCACACGATGGAAACCCGAAAAAGCTTTAAAATTAAAAATTTTAATTGATCATATTCGTTATTGTTTGGTCCATCAGCAAGTTTGCGGAAAAAGCATGTTCCGTCTCCCGAGAAGTTTTAGTTGTCTTTCCTTCTCATGTTAGACCTGTGAAAGCAACGCAGCCACGCCGACAGGACTATGACCTTTATTTTAGGTGCTTTCAACGACCCGAGGTTTAGCAACATACAAAATACGTCTACAAGGATGAATTGTTTGATGTAATATTTTTACCACGTAACCGAAGGTTAATTATACCAGCCTGTACAGATAAATTTTTTGGAAAAATGTATAGGAACTCTGGTCATTTTGTACTGCGCGCCAGTCACCGGGCTCGCTAGAATACCGACAGAAATATTTGCGACTATAGCTTGTCTCATGTATTGTAGATTAACTCGTTGAAATATTACACTCAGCACTTGGGTACAGTGTTTCGGCGCCTCGTGTCTCGGACAACAACTAGTAATCCGAGCGACTACCAGAGTGCGCTATGATGACCTTGAGTAGATTCGAATATATAAAATAAGTAGAAATAATAATATTTAACATATTCGGCCATTCTATAATTTCTCGTCCTGGAGAATATTTTTTACATGATATCGTACTTGAGTCGCTTAGGTAGTCACGTTTTTGTCTACATTCGGTAATACTTCACTAACTACATTAGATTTTTCTGCGTCTGATTTGTGATCTACGTAGTCTGCATCTCCCTCGTCGTCCATCGCTGCTTTCCAAACGACTAACAGCTGGTTCAAGCTGGTAAACATCACAGGTAACAAAGTAGAGTTGACACGTTCTACCTATCCAGTAGCTTTTGCGTTGGGTGGTGAGTTGAGCGTAAGGTGAATTCCGTGCTCCACGTGAAAGTCTTCAAATTTTTCGGAAGTAAAAGAAGATCTTCTGTCCGTAATTTAATCGCTTTGGTGCCCCGAAGTCCAAGATGTAATTTTATAAGTGTCATAACAACGGGCCTGCTTTGGTATCTTGCGTTGCTTCCAAGCGGACAAACTTCGTTAGATTGTCAATGAGAACAAGGAAATGCTTATTTCCCCGTTAGGTAGTAGGGAATAGGTCTAGATGGTCAACGTGGGCGGTCTTGAAGGGTCTTTTCCCTGGAGGTATTGAGTGCAGTTCACATTGTTGACGACCTCTCGAAGCCTTATGCAGCATGCAATGTAGGCAAGCTCTGATGTGTTGCCGAATGGCCTCCAAAGTCGTGAAATCTGATGGCCCAGCTCTTGCGCAGATCTTTTGGAACCACGTAGCATAATCTTTGAGCAACACACTTGTACAAAATGCCTTCGTGAGTTTCGTAGTCTTTTTATTTCGTTCTTGTATCGTCACTATGTGTGGTTTCATCTTCATTTGTCATATCGGTAAAATTTGAAATCAATGCCTCCACGATTTCTTCGGCCGATTTTGGATAGTCGTCTTTGATGGGTGCGCGACTGAGCCCTTCAACGTGAGGAAGTTTCTCGCCAGGTCGATGGACTATATCATAGTCATACTTGCTTAACGGGATACTCTATCAGGCTACTTGTGGATTCTCCGTATGGTGCATGTTTAGATATACGAGCGCTTTGCAGTCGGTTACAATGTTAAATATCATGTTCATAAGTAGAGTTCGCAAACGCGTGACCGCCCAAACTATTCCAGGAAGCTCCAGCTTGCTGAAGTAATAGAATTCTTCACAGTCATTGGTCCTTTTGCTTATAGCATAAACTAAGTGGGATTTATCGTCATCTCCGAGTCGGAGCAACATCACTGCGAGTCCCTTGGAACTCGCATCTCTGTGAAGCTCGGTTTTTCTACCAGGATCGAATATTTTCAGTGCTGGATGGTCGGTTAAGGTCTTTCTAAATGTCCTGAATGCAGTTTCTTCCTTCGTTCCCCACATGTATGGATTACTTGATTTTAGTAGACCGTTTAGTGGTCGGGCTATCTCAGCAAATCAATTAATGAAGCGTCTGAATAAACTAGTCATTCCCAAAAATCTCCTTAAGGCACGAATATTCTCAGAAACTGGAGTTTTGAGAATCGCACAGAGTTTGCGTTGGCCGGGTTCAATTCCGTCGCCTGAGATTTCATACCCGAGATATGATACTTTCTTATTCAGGAATTGATACTTAGTCAGGTTGGTCGTCAGTCCTGCTGCGTTGAGCGCTTCCAAAATCATGATGAGTCGTTTTTCTCATTCAGTCCAATTTCGATCGGCAATGAGTATGCTGTCTAAATAAAATGATACTACATGTATTTGAAGCGGTCTCAAGATTGTCTGCATCAGCTTGCTGAAGTAGAACGGCGAATTCATGAGTTCGACTCTCAGCTGACAAGTCTATGATGATGAACAGTTTGCATCCACTCAATAAAATAAGGATATCATCTAGGTTGGGTAAAGGAAAACTCATCCGTTCTGTCTGAGCATTCAATCTCCTGAAGTCTGTAACCAGTCGATCCTCGCCGTTTTTCTTCTTTGCAAGCAAAACAGGACTTGCGTAGGAAGAATTAGTATCCACTACCATTCCGGTTCTTCTGAACTCGCCTAGAATTTTGCGCATTCTAAGGCGTTTGTCGTTGCTAGAATTATGTTGATTTTTTTGCACTGGTTTGCTTCCCTAAATCTCTCTTATTTCCATCTCTTATTAGGTCAGTACATACTAACTTTGTCAATTTCTTCAGAGGTTATTATTCTATACATATAAAAAATTCCAATCAGGTTGGTTACGATGGGTTCTGGTTGATCATCGTCCAAGTCCAATTCCTCTCTGGCAACTAGTTTTGTCCCTGGTATATTTATAATATGGATTTATAATATTACATATTTATAATATAATATATATTTATAATATTGATTTCTTTGAGTTCACGTCGGTCTATTGTTCTAGCAGATATACACGTTTTGGAGTCGAAATTTATAGCAGGAAGAATATGATTTCCATCATCTCGTATGGCTGATATAAAATGGATCGAGTTTGCATGAATCTTACTACCTTCCGAAAAGTTAACTTCCTGATTCTTCTCTCCGACGTTCATTTTGATGAAAGGCGTATCCTCTTGTTGTTCAAATACTAGTTTTTCGCCTTGCTTGTAGTAGTTTATGTGAGGTAGTTCAGTGAAGGTTCAGCCTATAAATGGGGCGTTATTTCTCAAGTGTACCCACTCAAAAAGTCGAAGTTGTCTGATCTAAGTTAAACTTAAGCAAAGTGTTGTGCTATTGGATAGTAGTATATGGGGAAAAAATTTTGTCATTTGGATAAGTATTGACCGAGGGGGAGGGGGTAAAAGTTTTGGGATTTTCGTGGATATCGTAAATTTTGTCTAGTACAGTTTCGATAGGGGTTTTCACGCCCTTTCGATTGGTGCTACGCATTTTAACGAAAAATAAATATTTGACCTTCAAAAATGAAGTTCAAAAATAAATTTCACTTTTTTTGGAAATACAATAGGTTTTTTTTTTTTTTTTGGTCTTAAAGGAAAGCCCAGGTTTTTTCCTATAAGACCATGTAGATTAGAAAGTGGGATTCAAATTATTTAAGTATGAAAATAAGCGTCGAGTACTCCAGTACGCTCCTGACACTGGCGCTAGAGCCCCGCAGCGCACTGTGGTGCCTTCATGGTATTGTTTTTTTTCAAAAGTAATAATATATGCCAGTATATTTGAACGCTCTCTGCATTTTGCAGGGTTGAGACTGCCATTATTTAAATGCCTGCATTACGTTAACTGATGAATTTTGAAAAAATTTTGAATTTTGGAAAATCTAGTTATTGAATAAGAGGTCGGGTCGAAAAGGTGGTTTTATGGATGGAAAATTCAACTTCTCACACTTGCTCCAAAGTCTTGGAGTCACAGACAACTAATGGTCGAATTCGAGAAATCCGAACGACAAGCTGAAAATGCGAAAAAGTTAGTTGCTAACAATGAGATTTTAACTCTGCCTACGCCAAAAAGAGGAAGGCCTTTGAGTCATGAAACTGAAGACCTCGTATCCAAATTTTATTAGCGTGACGACATGAGTCGCTTAATGCCTGGAATGAAGGATTGTGTGTCTGTTCGAGTGAGTGACAAGAAAGTTCTCGTTCAGAAAAGATTGATTTTGTGCAATTTAAATGAATTGTATGCAGAATTCCAGTCAGAACATGAAGATATTAAAATAGGCTTCACGAAATGCACAAAACTCAGACCCAAAACATTGCGTTTTGGCAGGGAGTAGCGGTACCCACACAGTATGCGTTTGTGTTCACCATGAAAACGTGAAGTTAGTGCTGAAAGAAATAAACATGAAATATTTAAAGAACGATTCAGAGTTAATTTTAAATGGTTATCGCGATTGTTTAAAGTTAAGTGTGTGCCCTGATGCGACAAGTTCCTGCCAATTAGGAGAATGCCAAAATTGCCCGGGTATTACTGAAATTAAAGATAACTTGATTGAAGCTTTCGAGGAGGAGGATTCGGAAGAAATCAAATTTGATTCTTGGCTGCAGACTGACAGATGTACTTTAAAGACGCTGATGCTGAATGTTGATGAATTTGTGAATGAGCTTTGTGAAGCGCTGCTGAAGCTAAGAACGCATAATTTCCTTGCTACGGAGCAGTCACTATTTTTCAAAAATCTGAAGATAACTTTTAAAAATGGTGAATTCGTTATCTCATTTGATTTCGCTGAGAACTTGAAGTTTGTGCTACAAAACTCGGGGCAAGGATTTCACTGGATTAATGATCAGGCCACAATATTCACAGTAGTTATTTATTATGTAAAAGATGGAGAACTCAAGCACAAAAGCATGGCAATCATATCAGACAATTTGAGTCATGACACTGTTGCCGTTTATGAGTACCAGAAAATAATTCTGAATTATCTTAAGGCAAATTTTTCAGTCCAAAAGGTGTACTACGTCTCAGATGGAGCAGGTCATCATTTTAAGAACAAGGGCAATTTTGCTAATATCCTAGCTCACAAGGCAGATTTCGGAATCCCAGCTGAGTGGCATTACCATCCTACCGCTCATGGCTCATGGTAAGGGTGCATGTGATGGCATAGGGGCGAATGTTGAACGAAATGCAGCAAGGTTTAGCCTACAGTGTTCCGCTGAAGATCGCATTCTAGCTGCTTCATCTCTATTTCAGTGGGCAAAGAAGTACTGCAAGGAAACTGAAATCATTTTTAGTAGCAAGGAAGATCACGAAGCCACTGCTAAAGATCTGAAAAGCAGATTCGAGGCTGCAGTCACAATCAAAGGGACTTTGCAATACCATGCATTCATACCTACTGAAGATTGGGAGACTTCAATTGAAGAGATTTCCTTCAGCCACGGAATGCGACTACTTCCCAAAAGAGAAGAAACGAAAATTGGAAAAAAAAAGTGAAAACAACTGTCACTAAAAAAAACGAAAGGCGGAAAGAAAGGCAGATAGAAGACCAGACATCAGCAAAAAAAATCTCCAAGCTTCAATTCTACTTGATCCATAAAACCACTTTTTCGACCCGACCTCTCATTCAATAACTAGATTTTCCAAAATTCAAAATTTTTTCAAAATTCATCAGTGAACGTAATACAGGCATTTAAATAATGGCAGTCTCAACCCTGCAAAATGCAGAGAGCGTTCAAATATACTGGCATATATTATCACTTTTGAAAAAAAACAATACCATAAAGACACCACGGTGCGCTGCGGGGCTCTAGCGCCAGTGTCACGAGCGTACCGGAGTACTCGACACTTATTTTCATACATTAAAAATTTGAATCCCACTTTCTAATCTACATGGTCTTATAGGAAAAAACCTGGGCTTTCTTTTAAGACAAAAAAAAAAAAAAAAAAACATATCGTATTTCCAAAAAAAGTGAAATTTATTTTTGAACTTCATTTTTGAAGGTCAAATATATTAATTTTTCGATAAAATGCGTAGCACCAATCAAAAGGGCGTGAAAACCCCTGTCGAAACTGTACTAGTCAAAATTTTTTTCATCGCTATTAGAAGAGTTAAAAATTGCCGAAATAGACGATATCCACGAAAATCTCAAAACTTTTACCCCCTCCCCCTCGGTCAATACTTATCCGAATGACAAAATTTTTTCCCTATATACTACTATCCAATAGCACAACACTTTGCCTAAGTTTAACTTAGATCAGACAATTTCGACTTTTTGAGTGGGTACACTTGAGAAATAACGCCCCAAATACGACTATTGGCTGGTAGTTGTCTGGAACCACACACAGGAACATCTTCCGCTGGAACTTCATCGACGATTATTCAAGCAAAAAATTCTCCGACCGAATAGACCTTGAAGTGGTCTGGTCCAAAACCTTTTAACAAAGTTTTTTCTGTGCCAATTTCGTATTTACTGATCAAAGCCGACTTTTCTCTCATAGTACGCTCGGAACAGTGTTCCATATCTTGGTGTGTCTCTTTGCCTTGCAAGCGGTGCAGATGCGTTCCTTAGGGGAATCAGGACAATCCTTCGAAATATGTCCAAAATTATGATAATTATAGCACTTTGATTCGTCTTTATCATTCCGAAGGGGTGGTCGCTTATCTGGGCTTGTATCGCTTGTAGTCTTCCCCTGTTTATTCGTATTGTCTTCCCAATTAACTCATGGCTTCTCTCTTCGTTCTGTGATTCCATCATCCGGTTTATTTTTTGCTATCTCTGTAGCCTGTGGAACTCTTTCGCTTCGTTGTTCGCTTATTCGTTCCTGTTTTTGTAGGTCATGAAGTAAATCGTCTAGATCGGTGTGTGCCTTTACGGTCATGGAGGCACGCAAATCTCTAGGCCATACACCTATCAAAATTGTTTCCTTGGCTTTTTCTTCATTCAAGCCTAACATTTTACATAAGCGAGCCTTTTTGTGAAAATAAGCTGAAAGCGGCTCTCCTTTCTTTAGCGTTCTATCCTTAATTCGGTTTCATTTGGCCACTAAATTGTCAGATTAAATAAACGTTTTCTTGAATGCCGCTTCAAATATTGTCCAATCTAATATCGTTGCTGATGATATAGAGTCCATTTACACTAAGGCATCTTTGCAAAAGGTCTCTCGCACGAGAATTATACAGCATATAAAAACTCTTCATGATAAGTATTACTACATCCGGGAAAAGGTAAACAAGGGCAAAAAATACGTGGAAACACAAAAAGAGTACACACAATACATTTGTGACTGTTAAATAAAGTTTTTTGACAGTCAGAAATGTATTGTGTATACTCTTCTTGTATTTCCAGGTATTTTTTGTCCCTGTTTAACTGGTTACGGATGTAGTAATACTTATCGTGAAGAGTTTTGATAAGTTGTATAATTCTCGTACGAGAGACCTTTGGCAAAGATGCCTTAGTGTAAATGGACTCTATATCATCAGCAACGGCATTAGCTACTGCAGAGAAGCTGACATCCTGTTTTGAACTGGCCGAAGCCAGGGCTATACAATATCTAACATGCTGGCAGTGTAGCAAAACATTAGCATGTGAAGGAAGAATCTGTTTGTCCAGACTTGTACACGGTCCAAATAAAGGACAATGAAATTCCTGACCGAGCGTCCTTGACGTCATTGTCAATAAAACTCTTTCAATAATCAACACTAAAATGGACAGTAAAACACTAAAATTCGACACGTCTCGACTTGTCTGGTTGGCTCGTTGCGCGCAGCGGTAAGCCGAATTCCTAGAACCAGCTGCCTACGCCCAGCTTGGCCATTAGTCAATCTTCGCTGAGGCTCACCTCCCCCCACCCTCCCATCATATTGCGGCTGATGTATATTTACGTAATGCTGTTCTAAACATGATATATTTTAACGCTTTTAACGCCTTAGCCGATCGCACCAGCGCACTTCACACGAGGAAAAGAACGACTATAAAATTGCTACTTTTTACGATATTTACCCCTCCTCCGACCCTTACAGGAGAGGGCGATGAGAAGGGGAATGATTTTTTTTGAGTCAAAGGATATTTAGAAGAGGTCACATACCGATTTTGAACAAAATTCGATTACTATAACTTACTAAGAAAAAATCCCAAAACGTGTTCAATTTTTGACGATTTTTCGAAACTTTGAACGCGATGTGCGACCGGAAGATATGGTACGATTTAAAAAAAAAGTTTTATTGCAATCAGCGCGACGAGTAGCAATTTTTCTGCGCTATTACGATTCGATTCGAAAACTTATGTGTAATTCGGCCCACTCTAACGTTTAATGCATGAGTAGATTAATTCATTTTTTAGGTAAATGTTTTGGCTTTCGATTTTTTAATTTGGTTCTTTGTGTAATAATACTGTTTAAAAAAATGTCACCTATGTATCAGTGGAATGAGACACATCATTTGCGAACTACTTCCTTGCGCTGAATTCCAATATGGCCTATTACATATTCCTTGAGTTCCGTTCGTGATAACCCACTGCTTCATATTAAAAAAAAATTAGTTCGGGGTAAAGTAATATTTTTTGAGTCAAAATTCAATATATTTCGACAGGAATGTCAGAGCCGGGTGAATCTTTTTGTAGCTTATAGATAAATACGTACCAAAGATGGGAAAAATACCGCAAAGTTCAAAAAATGGTTTAACCTTGAAAAACCACGTCCAAGTTGACAGTTTTTGGATACAATTTATTTTATCGATTATCATGTGCGCTTAGATGATATGTCTTATGTGGTACATATTTAATTTCTTAGATTTCTCACGCCGATTCCAAATTCAGCCTAAAAATTATTCTTGGATTTCATGGTTCGGAGAAAAAATGATTGAAAATGCTTCCGAATCCTTTACGGTCTGAGTTATTCTTACAGAATAAAATTTTACCATCCATGGCATTCAAAGGTTTTTGGGATGGTTGATTTCGAATCCAAAGTCAAAATGTAAAAATCTCAAAATCGCGGATTTAATATGGCGGACAAAACTTGTAAAACAAAACTGTTATGTCATGACATAGGTTCATTGAAGCCTATGTACTTTTCAATGATAAAAAATTTTGTAAAATTATGGAAACATTGCAGCTATCATGTACACACGTGAAGCAAGCGTCCTGCGAAGTCCCTATCCTCAGGCACTAAATTAAGTGTATCAAATTTAGGGCTGAAGATTGATAAAAAAATGTACGAAGGTGATAATTAATGTATCGGAAATTTCTTTATATGAGGTGTTAGGTAACCTGGAGAAATGCTTATAAACATAATTTAGGTTCACTGACGTCAAAAATGATTATTAACTGAGGCAAGAATTATTTTCTCAGAAGTCATTCTTTTACCTCCTTTTTTAAGATAAAAGGTTAACCATACAAAAAAGTCAAAAGCATCCCGCATAGCACGCTATATTCCATGCATGTTCCAGGAATATTCCAG
>CAKNXH010062841.1:47655-66307 GCA_932178445.1 Andricus quercusramuli | reverse complement strand
GACCTTATTTATGCACAATAGGATGCCAAACATTGTTCTATTACAGTACCTCCCACATATCGCACTACCATATATAGCGAATTCCCCTACTTGTTTTGCTCCCACTGTCGACAGAAGTAAGCGCACGCATCAAATAAAATGCTCGCGCGTAAACATACTTTCTTTTTAATATTGACATTCAATGTAAGCTATTCAAGAGGTTAATGATTAATTCTTTCTTTTGTTTCAAGTTCGTAATTCATAAATGGCTAGCAATTCTAGACCGAAAAAGAAAAACTTAAATGGCTATCTAGATTTCTCAAACATTAAACTTTTTTTCAGAGAACACTTGCAAGAAAACACTAAGTTTATTGAAATTCGCTGGTAAAATTAGTATAATAACCTCTGAATATTCTTTCCTAAATGTTCAGTCAACTGTCAAATTTTAACATTAACTTCTTTGAATAGATTCGGTTTTCTCCACTATCAGATACGAGGATGAAGCACACGAGGAGAATGATTTTTGATGAAGTGGTGGAACTCATTTAACGCGAATCCCAGTCCCAGCCTTTCGCGATAATTAAGAGTATAATGTAAAATATTTTTTACTGAAGCTAACCGTTTTCATGAAAATCAAGAAAAACTTGAAAAATACGATTTTTGCCGCTATTTTGCATTATTATAAAAAATCAACAAGGCTAAAAATTACTGACATTTTGTTAACTGTTTAGCATACCATCCAGAAGTCACAAACAAAAATTCAGCTTCTTTAGAGTGAATTCGAAGTTAGGGTCATATTTGTTCCACGTTGATTGGGCTAACAGGCGATCTCCGGAAAAAAAGAAACATTGATAATTGAACAGGCAATTTTATTAAAATTAAGATTATCAAGTGATTCCAATTGTCTTTTGAAATGATTTGAACTTTATTCCAACATCATAGGATATATAGAAATAAAGTTAAATAGATTTCATATAAGAACTTTTTATTACATCTACAGGTGCGGGTCTTAATACATTTTGATTTCAAATCATATCAATATTTTAAAAGACCGTCAAAGAAGCTTCTTATTTAGGACCTATATTTTTCACTATCTTCATGAATGATATTGCACAAGACATAACTTTTGTAAGATTTTTACTTTACGCTGATGATTTGAAATTATTCTACGCGATCAAATCAATTGAAGATGCAAAATTATTGCAAAAAGATCTGTCTAACGTTAGCCATTGGTGTCAAGTCAGTGATATGTCATTTAACGTAGGGGATACGGGGATGAGAAAAGCATACGGGGTCAAATGAGACGCTGCATTTTCTCTCAAAATATGTGGTTTTTGTTACTGTTCTTTTCAGAAATAGTCATAATTGTGATTTGGGGCGGAATGAGCCGGGTTCATAGGGTGAGATGAGACGCTCTTGTCATGCTTGTCATAACCTCTTTATGGAGCTGGCAAAAAAGTTTTTGTTCGCAAGATTTGAGTCGTTTTGATTGGAATTTTCGAAAATATATAAAGATTTAAACGCGTGTTGCAATAGTGAAAACTTATAAAAGCAAAACTGACATTCACGGTTAGAAGAGTCTATGACAGTTATTGTGAAATCTGTTGTATACAGAAATTCTAGTGTCAGAGCATCAGCAATTGGGTTTGTTTATAAATTTTATTTTTTGAGTTGAATTTTCAGTATATTCTATAAAAAGTTTAACAATTATTTTTTTTTTAATTTCAGAAATATGTTATAAATGGAAATTTTCAAATAAATGTTAATTCAACTTGAAATTAGAAAAGTTATTATACAAAGGGAAAATTTGAACTAATTAACCACTAAATGCATTTATACTGTCACATATATATAAAATCCTTTCCCTAAGCAATCAGACTCAATTATAACTTACAAAATTATTTGTTGAACATTTTACAGAGCATGAATTGGAACGAATAATCATATTGCTCAATCGTGAAAAGAATTATATTTTTTCGTGATACTTATTTCCTTCTCTGAATACTTAAAATAATCTTCTATGTGTATGAAAAACATGAAAAATTATCTTCTATTAACAAAAACTAATAATTAGTTGAGGTGTCTCATCTCGCCCCCAATACATGTCTCGTCTCGCCCGAGAGCATGAGGCGAGATGAGACATGTGCACAAATTATAATTTTCATATTTTCATCGCAATTACTATTTTTGAAACACTTCGTCTTTTATGAAATCAATGATTTGAGCGTTCTCATAGACAACAGTGTAACTTTTGCGCCGTACATACGAAATATTGTATTGAAAGCTTCAAAAATATCAGGATTTATTTTGCGCGTAGCAAGAGATTTTCGCCAAATTAATACATTAAAAACCCTGCTCGTATCCATAGTTCGTCCAATACTTGAATATGCGTCAGTGGTTTGGTACCCCTATCAAGCTTTGTATACGGATAAACTAGAATCAGTGCAAAAGTGATTCTTGAGGTCAATTGCATTCAGATTAGAAGTTCCTGAGGAAACAGGCTATTTGGAAACCATATCTGAATTATTACATCTAGATTCACTGGAACATAGAAGGTTTCAGGCTGAATAAATTTTTTTGTACAAGCTCATAAATTCTTATTTAGATAGTCCTTCCTTACTACAACAAATTTCTTTTGATATACCTTCAAGGGAGTTAAGGAATACGGATCCGGGCTTGTTCGAAATTCCATTTCGTAGAACAGAATATGGCTCACATACACCTTTAGCCGAAATCTGTTGTAATTATAATAAGATAAACAATGTATCCTACGATGTCCACATCTGCAATCAATCATTAACACTAGAAGGACGGGAGGTGTCCTCAGGACACCTTGCGTATTAAAAACACTGTGGTTCGCATTTGAGTAAAAATTTCGATCTCTCCGACCTTGACTTTTCCTAAAGTTGACTAAAATAAACATTTCCCAAGTTTCACATCGATATCGATTTTTGAACCCGCGATATTGAACCAGCTACCTAGAAGGACGGGCGGAGTCCTCAGGACACCTTGTGTCTCAAAAACGCTGTGGTTCGGATTTAAGTAAAAATTTCGGTCAATCCGATCCCGACTTTTCATAAAGTTGGCTAAAATACACATTACCGAAGTTTCACATCGATATCGATTTTTGACCCAGCGATATTGAACCAGCTACCTAGAAGCACTGGCGGTGTCCTCAGCATACCGGCTGTTTTCGAGAGCAAAGAAAGCGAGCCGTCCTTTGGATGTCCACCATGGTGCTTTGAAAAAACTGTATTGTTTTTGTTCAGTTCACTTCAAAGTTGTACTATTTTGACGTTTCTAAGTTTTTTTTTTTCTGAAAATCTGAAGTTTACAGAAATTGATTACTTTGCATGTTTATTATTCTTGACTCTTTATTTACTTTTATAGACGACTGTACTTGCTAATTTCTATACATACCGTGAAAAGAATGTATGCATGTCACATTTCTCTTCTGATTTTCTTCTGCGTTCTTAAATACAAATAAACAACGTAAAAATGAACTTTTTGTTGATTTTCTTCGTACATGCATCCTTTTTGACTATGACTGTACCCACGCTATCATTAGTCATGTGACCAGAAATCCACGCGGTCAACGATAAGGTATCAATACCATTAGCGGAATTCCGAAATCCACATATTCCGTCACGATTTGGTCACTAAACGCCCCGGCGTCCTGAGGACACCGACCGTCCTTCTAGGAGGGGTCCAGACCCCAGTCCTTCTAGTGTTAAATGATTTTGTAACGACAATTAAATATTTTTCGATGGCATAAAGCAGTTTTTTGTTTTGTTTAAGTAATCTTCAGGAAGTAATAAATTAAAAATGAATGTTACCGAACTCGAAATACTACTCATATTTACTATTATATGATAATTATATTGGTTGTATTTTAAGTTTTCTTTGTAAAATACTGAATATCAAGTATACTCTGTATTATTTTATGCATCAAGGCGTTAGCCGTCAATAAACTAAATTCAAATTCAAAATCCCCCCAAGGGTCTTAATTGCTGAGAAATAAATGTCGATCACTTCTTTACTATGAAATTTGTTTTGTCCTTTATAATTTTTATCTGAAATTTACTGAAATTGAATATGACATTGAATAGACATTTTTCAAGATCTGTGCAAAAATCTGGATTTCAATTAATTAGCCTTCCCTCGTGAAAAGAAAGACCAACTTTAGATCACATTTAGACCAGTTTCAAACCACGTTTGGTCTTTTTCTGGTCTTTTACCTTTCAGCCTATACCTGCATCAATTTTAGGGCATTGAAATAGACAACACTCTCTCTCTGTTAAATAAGGATAGCTGTCTGTATCAATAGACTAGCTATACCTAAAAGTCCCAAAGAACCTGGGATGATTTATTATTATTTACGAGATCTAGAAGGCTTCAGCCAATTGCCGTTATATTTATGGAACTCTGTCCCTCTCTCCATCTCGCCATCTCTTTCTGTTATTATGGTTATGGTCCGGACTACTGACTCGTGATGAGCCTAATAATGATGGGATATTGGGGGTTCAAACCGCCGGGACAAGAATATACCTGCCTATACTGTGATCTAAAGTTGGTCTTTTTTTTTCACGAGGGTTTCCCTCAGAATAACCACAAGATTCATAAATGTTGAGAAATATATTTCCATCACTTCTTACCGCTGCATCCATTTTTTCCTTTACAATTTCTCACTGAATTTGAATATGGCATTGAATAGACCTTTCTCAAGATTCGTGCAAAAATTGGATTTTAATTAATTAGCCTTCCCCTCAAAATACCTCCAAGAGTCATAAATGCTACGAAATACATATCCATCACTTTTTACTACTGCATCCATTTTCTCCTTTACAATTTTTAACTGAAATTCACTGAAATTGAATATGACATTGAATTGACCTTTTTAAAGATCTGTGCAAAAATCTAGATTTAAATTAATTAGCGCCCCCCCCCCCCCCCAAATACCCGCAACAGTCATGAATGCAAGGAATAGATTTCGATCACTTTTTTACTATTACATCCATTTTGTCCTTTACAATTTTTAAATTTAATTTACTGAAATCGAATATGACATTGAATAGACCTTTTTCAAGATCTATGCAAAAGTATGGATTTAAATTAATTTGTCTTCCCCCTTAAAATATCCGCAACAGTCATAAATGCTGAGAAATACATTTCCATCACTTTTTACTACTGTATCCATTTTCTCCTTTACAATTTTTAACTGATATTTACTGACATTGTATATGACATTGAATAGACCTTTCTTAAGATCCGTGAAAAAATCTGTATTTCAATTAATTAGCCTGCCCCCTAAAAATACCCCCAAAAGTCATGAATGCAGAGAAATAGATTTTGATCACTTTTTTACTATTTCATCCATTTTGTCCTTTTCAATTTTTATCTAAAATTCACTGAAATTGAATATGACATTGAATAGACCTTTTTCAAGATTCATGCACAAGGCTGGATTGCAATTAATTAGCCTTTACCCTCAAAATACTCCCAAGAGTCATAAATGCTGAGAAATTACATTTCCATTCATTTTTACTACTACATTTGGTTTCTCCTTTACAATTTTTAACTGACATTTACTGAAATTGAATATGACATTGAATAGACATTTTTCAAGAACCGTGAAAAAATCTGGATTTAAATTAATTAGCCTTCCCCCTCAAAATACCCCAAGAGTCATAAATCCTTAGAAATACATTTCCATCACTTCTTACTGCTGCATCCATTTTCTCCCTTACAATTTCTCACTGAAATTTACTGAAATTGAATATGACATTGAATAGAGTTTTTTCAAGATCTGTGCAAAAATCTGGATTTAAATTAATTAGCCTTGCCCCTCAAAATACCCCTAAGAGTCATAAATGCTAAGAAATACATCTCCATCACTTTTTACTACTGCATCCATTTTCTCCATTACCATTTTTAACTGAAATTTACTAAAAATGAATGTGACATTGAATAGGCCTTTTTCGAAATCTGTGCAAAAATCTGGATTTAAATTAATTAGCTTTCCCTCTCAAAATACCCCCAAGAGTTATAAATGGTAAGAAATATATTTCGATCTCTCTTTTACTACTACATCTAGTTTCTCCTTTACAATTTTTCACTGAAATTTAATAAAATTAAATATGACATTGAATAGACCTTTTTTAAAGATCTGTGAAAAAATCTGGTTTTAAATGAATTAGCCTTTCCCCTCAAAATATCCCCAAGAGGGTGATCTATTTCTCAGCAGTTATGAATCTTGGGGGTATTTTGAGGGGGAATGCTAATAAATTTATATCCAAATTTTGGCATGGCTCTTGAGAAAGTTCTATTCAATGTCATATTCAATTTCAGTAAATTTCAGTTGAAAATGGTGAAGGACAAAATGGATGTAGTAGTAAAAAAGTGATCGAAATATATTTCTCAGCATTTATAACTATTGGGGGTATTTTGAGGGGAAGGCTAATTAATTGAAATCCACATTTTAGCACAGATTTCGAGAAATTCCTATTTAATGCCATATTCAATTTCAGTAAATTTCGGAAGCAAATTGTAAAGTAGGTAATCGATATTGAAGCAAAAGGGCAGGTGAAAATGTATTTGTGACCGTCCGTGAAGAAAGTGACCTAATGCGTCGAAGCTGAATTTAACATAGTAGCAGAGCCCGCAAGCCAGCATTTGAGTAGAGAAAGCACCCCCTCCTCTTACCACTACACTTTTAGGCACGAGCCAGTGATGCTCACGGACACGTCGCGTACAGCTGGAGTGGTAAGTGGTGGGGCTGACTTTCGTAGGCTTCTCGTTCGGTCTCCGCATACGCTTATCATGCCCATGTTTGTAGCTTAATAACAAAAAAAGTAATCAACTTAAGAAATTTCTGATTATTGGAAATGAAAAAGTAACTCAGAAACTATCGATTGGCGTAAGAAAATGAAAATTTATTTTTTCCGCATTAGGTCCCTTTCTTCACGGACGGTCACATTTATTTTTGGAAAGTTCTGATTTTTCAATACATTTACGGTTTTTTAAATAAAATTATCAGTAAAGGATATTATTTTCAGCTGCTTTGAAACAAAATCTGTGTATTACAATGTCTTCTGAGACTAATTATTGTTTAAAACTCGTCATATTTGCTCTTGTAACATAAAAATATTCGCCTCTTTTGAATAGTGCACTTTCATCCTGTTGAATGGCAAGATATTTTATTCGTTAACTTTAAATAATATTTAAACTTATTTTGAGCAGCATTTAAAGAAGGCTCGAAATGTAAAGACGTAGAATCATAGAAACTAGATACGTTGGGCTAGAAACCCTGGAATCAGTGAGTATCTACGATTCCAGGCCTTTACATTTCTAGCCTTCTCGGCACATATTCGCGCAACGTGCTCATGGTAGCCCAGCTAGCTTATAGTAACTCTCCATAGGCGAACTCCGAAAAGAAATTGATAATTCCACAGGAAATGTTTTGTCATTAATATTTTGAATGGACCCCAATTATCTTTTTAAATTATTTGAACTTTATCCCAACCCCGTAGGATCTATAAAAATAAAGTTAGATACGATTTTATATAAGAACTTCTCATTACCTCTACGTGTACGCATTTCAATAGATTTCGATTTCAAATCGTATCACTATTTCCAGAGAGCTTCGAGAAGCACTACGCCGATTGGCTTAAGGCCATGTCAGGGTATCGAGCTATACCTGACCGCTCGGCTGACCCTTCCTATTGTAAGGCGCTCGAACTCGAGCGAGCTGCCCAGCTTGGCGATGTGATGCTCAACCGGAGGCTACTGTATTTTGTTTCGTTGGTACGTTTAAACCAAGTCCCCATTTAAATCAGCCGACACTAGAACTTTGTGTGTAATTATGTATACATTTTTTTGATAGTTTTACAACGTATGCTACTGCGTAGATATCTCAGCATCTATTATACTAAAATATGTCTTAAAAAATGCATCTTTCTTTTCAAGATAGAAACAATAAAGGAAAAATTTGAATCATTTTAAAATATATTCAGCAGTTATTGAAAATTTCGAAAATTCGGAAGATTTCGATATTGAATTTTGAAGTTTAAAATTAAAGATAATTTAAAATTTAATTTCCAACTGTTGAAAATTTAATTTTCAATTTTTAGTGGTTAAAAATGAAAATAAATTGAAAAGTCAAGTTTCAATTCTCAGTTGTTCAATATTGAAATAAATTAAAAATTGAATTTTCAACTGTATTATATTAAAGATAATTAAAAATATAACTACCATTTTCAATTGGTAAAAATTGAAATAAATTTAAATTTTTATTTTCTTCAGTTTTCCACATTTAATTATTAAACTGTTGAAAAAGCAGCTGTTAAAAATTCAATTTACAATTTTCTTTAATTTTCGACCATTGAATGTCCCACTGTTGAGTATTTCAACGGTTGAAAATTGAAGCAGCCTTTTCGCTTGTCATGGAAACATGCGTTTCTTCTTTTTTCTTTTAATTAGAGAGTATAATTTTAAACTCGATGGTGGTGCAGAACAGAGTTCATTAGGTAATGTAACACAGAAGCCTCGGGTAGAGCTCCACATCGCCCCGCTGGGCAGCGAGCTGGAGTTCGAGCGCCTTACAATAGGAAGGGTCAGCTGAGCCGTCAGGTATAGCACGGAAAAACCACTCGTTTCCGGAACGAGTGGTAGACGAGGGCCGAAGACCCAAGCCTTTCAGGAGTTGCGAAAACATTGCCCGAGCCATACAGACGGCTCTTCTCCGTGGGATGTACTGTCTTTTTTTTTTGGTAGAGATGCGCAAAATGTAAAGCATATTCTGCTGGTGGGGAATTGAACGTGTGCAGTAGAACATGCTCTTTTTGTGCCACTACTTATTTAAAAGGCGTTTTCCGTTCATAAATTAAAACCCTTCTATCCTGAAAGTCATTAATTTTAGAGAGATTGATTCCATCACGAAAAATGTTCGTTTCAACTCATATTTTCGATTCTACCAACACTTTTTTGAAATAAACTATTATTACTCAGTACAGAAAGGAGAATCAGTTTCGTACATTATTTTACCTATTAATTTTTTTTTGCAGCAAATATTATTCTCATCAGGCAAGTGTCAGGGAAACTTTTATTCTTCTTATTTTCCTCTACAAAAACACAAAAGAATTTTTGTTCAGATATTGAACGTTGATGTAATAATTTATTGACAATGGCAATTTAATTAATCGCTTGTATCTCGAAAATGCTATAAATGCCAAGAAGGGTATCACGCGGATTCCGAATCAGGAGATCATCCTAAACAAGAATCATGAACAATATTGAATGTTACTCGCGAATCCGACGGAAGTGGATATGGCGATAGTAATTTAGTGGTAATAGTATATTTCGATACAAGAGGCCAAACGGGCGTTTTGGTCACTGCGAGTATGAAGGCGCCGCGTGAACCCGAGGCGAGGCGTAGGAAGCCGACGCCGAGCATCGGGTTCACGCAGCTCCTTCACACGAGCAGTGACCAAATAGCCCGTGAGGACTCGAGTATCGAACACTATTTTTCTTTGAAGAATACTATGCAAAACACGAGATATGTAGACTTGACGAAAAGTTGACGAAAATAAACGAAAACAAACTGTCACGAACGAAATAAACCCAACCTCACCCAAAATGATGTTCGCATAGTAACCGTTCACGACGCTAGATGGCAAGCGGTGGCCAAAACGTAGTAGCCGTTTACGACGCTAGATGGCAACCGGTTGCCAAAATATTTTGGTAACCGTGGAGACCATTTTGCTAACCGGTGACAGCGTTTTGGTCATCGGTGTTGGGAACTTTGCTCATTGCTTTCGCGCACAGTGCGGAATCGGCTATTTTGGATTTCTGTAAACGGTGGGCAAACGAGGGTTTTGCATGTATGTATAAAGAAGAAGAATATTTTGATTGTGGTTCTAAAAGGAATGATCGTAGTTTTTCAGAAATCGGTGGTTGTCGAGTTCTTGGAAGATCAGTCTTAAAACCCTATTTGTTATGTATTAAATAAATATTTAGCAATGAAATCTGCATGGAGGGTTAAAAAATAAGTAAATGAATAAGAACATACAGGAACTATTCAAGTTTGTAATAATACATGTCAGTTTTAGTAGGTGCGTGATCATAATACGTGATTCTCATAATATGGGATACCTGTGCATCGCAATGCATCTCCTGTTCTGGTTGGGCGCGCACTACTTGTGCGCGAAATCTGGCTATAAGTGTGTTCGCGAAAATTGCAAAAATTAAATTGCAGTAAATTTTGGTCAGAGTTGTACTTCGGAAACATAAAATAAGGTTTTTTAGTAAACATAATACTTCATATTACAGTTTCTTTTTTTCTTTTTTGTTTATTAGTTTATTACCTGGGGTATCTCATATTACGAGAATAGACTGTCGAGTTTAGAAGAAGTACTTTTTTATATGTTTTGAACTGTTATAAAAAATAACACTTAAATAAAATTTTACATTTCAGCACCTTGTTTTAAACTAGATTCCTTTTTAAATGAACTGAATTGCTTGGTATCTATCGCATATTTCGTAGGTAATAATCTATAACCTATTTGGCACAACAAATATTACT
Source organism: Andricus quercusramuli (assembly GCA_932178445.1). Classification (NCBI taxonomy): domain Eukaryota; kingdom Metazoa; phylum Arthropoda; class Insecta; order Hymenoptera; family Cynipidae; genus Andricus; species Andricus quercusramuli. The sequence goes on along the minus strand of CAKNXH010062841.1, from coordinate 55,749 downwards.
TTGCTACATTGTACGCCTCAAAACGTCTTTTTTTTTTAATTTTCATTAGGTTTTTTTTTAGCCAGAGAAAGAGTGGTTAGCCCTCGCAGAGCTCCGCATACGCGGGTTACTCCTGCATACACTGGGAGGGCGCCAGGTATCCCAGGATATCCCTATACCATTATAAAAAGAAAATCTCAGAAGTAAGATGATTACAGTGCAATATTTCTTCTACACGGGGCTGTCTCGGTATGCATCATCAGTAATGGACACATTTTCATAATGAAGTTAAGTGATCTAATGAGATTTGTAAGCCTAATATGTCATATTGGGCTGCCTAGTTTCTCATTCACCCCACCATCCAGGGAGTGGGTTGCAGCCAACTGCATCATAGGGGTACCTCAAACTCAAGGTGGGATTCGAACCACCTCAGTAAAAGTACATAGACAAATTTTCATTGAATATTGAATTATTTTATACCCATCTTTAATTATTTTAATGTCATGGAAACGAGACTATACAGAAACTTTCTTTTCACTTCAGTTGGAACCTGGCCAGCAACTTCCACCTCCATCGTTACTGAAGAGGAAAATAATCATAAAGAATAAAAAAAAGCATCACCACCATCATCATCATAAGAAACATCATCAAAGTCAACAGGCTCAAGCTCAAGGTACTGACGAAGAAAACCAGGAAGTGGAAAACAATGGTGTCGTAAATCCAGCTGGAGAAAATGGTCCTTCACCTGATATTATTCCACAGAACGAGGTTGTTGAAGGTGTTGTAATTACTAATAACAGTGAACTTCCAATGTGTAATGAAGAGATTCCACATTCTCTGGTGCTTCAACAACGGCAGGGTAGTAAAGATAGCACACAAGATGATGAGGGTTTGTATTTTATGTAAATGCTAAGCTAAAAATCAAAAAGAGTCGAAGATTTTTTCGACAAATTAGAAATACATAGTATTCCAAAGAAACTTCGCCAGCTAATATAGTATTATTGTAAATATTCTTCTTTTGTAGTGAAATCATTAAGTAGGTATTCTGTGCGTGGTAAAATATTATTTTTGAATTGACACCAACCTGAACACCGTTCGAAGGGTTTGAGGTGACAATCTTCTCAAAACAGGTTCCTGCGCGCTTGTTTCGACACGGTTTCGCCAGAACGCTGATACCGTGGGGTATCTGGTTCCCGGGATCATTCTGGGGGTCGTACAACGATAGATTTTGGCCTCTTCCTTTGTCCGCCCGCTAAAAAAATTGAGAAAAGAAATCGTTCTGTTCTGGACGAAAGTATAAAGGAGAGAACCTCGATCCTCGTGAAGGGACCGTAGGAGAGAATAAGAACCTCGATCCTCGAGAAAGGACCGTAGGATAGAGAAAGAACCTTGATTCTTGAGAAAGGTCCGTAGGCTATAACCTGGATCCTCGAGAAAGGACCGTAGGAAAGAATAAGAACCTTGATCCTCGAGAAAGGACCATAGGAAAGAGTAAGAACCTCGATCATCGAGAAAGGACCGTAGGAAAGAACAAGAACCTCGATCCTCGAGAAAGGATCGTAGGAAAGAGTAAGAACCTCGATTCTTGAGAAAGGACCGTACGAAAGTCGGGAACCAGATTAAAAAAAGGTTAAGTTGATTATAAAGTTACCCCACGTTCACTTATTACCACCTTCTGGGGTGGTCCGGTGGAATCTTCCAAGGAGTGGTCCTCTACAAATGACCAATTTTCAGCTCAGCGTGGCGCTCAACAGTATCCAAGCGGGAAAGAACCGGGAAAACAAAACTCCGTAACAATCACTTTGGTAATAATCCTTCATTAAATGACCCAAACACTTTCAGTTTAGTCCAGGAAGGACTGAAACTCTAATACTATAACAGTCACTTGAGTTAACAATCTTAATTGAATGTCGAGAAATCATAAAAGTTTAGTCCGCTATGGACTAATGTTTCACGGCGCAAAATCTGCAATGAAGAAAAAAATAACATATTTCGCCGGTGGCCGCAGTTTTTCATAGCGCATACGTCGTGAGCGATATTGCGACGCTCGCTGACACAAAGCAATGTCACAAAGACCCCTCCCTAGACGTGAGATGTGGGCGAGTGACGACCCATCGAGGCAGACAATCCCTACCTCTCGGCTGGGTTCTCTGTAAATCTCTAAATACATACTCACAAAAATCTTTAACTAAACATCTGAAATGTGGTACCTCCTTCAGATAACAAGCATCACACCTTTCACCATCTCCTGGACTAAATTAAGGCCTTAGAGGCGTGGTAGCGCAATGTCTTTTTCCCTCGAATGTAGGATTTTCAGCTGGGCGTCATTTTTAATGAAGTCCCGGCTACTTCCGCCGTTATTTTAATTTTTCTCCTACTTGACTAATTCCAATAACAATATACTGTCGAAGAGTTGGACAGAATCGATTATGAGCAAAAATTGTCTCCGGACCAGGATTCTAACCCACGCCGCTGATGTTTCTACATTAGCACACTATGGACTGCACCACAGAGCCTGATAGAAACCAAGCCAACTGGACTTCTAGACGCTCGAATTACCCGCACTACCGATTATTTGCCTCCCTTACGGCGCCAGTAGGTAGGGATCCTATATTATTATGGAATTTGATTTGTTATTAAATTCCACGATGTTACAATTTATTTGAAGTAGCTTTGAATCAAATTGAAATTATTTTTTATTCCCCGGAAATACCCTGCAATCGCTCATAATTAACCATGAAATCAGTGAAATCACTCGAAATTCATCATTAAATTACTGTGATCACTCACAATTCAGCATGAAATCACTCGATGGTGCAATCGGTGTACACCAAAATTTGAAGTCATGTACACCTCGGATACTTGAGATTTTTACTGGCAGTTCGGTCATTATACAATTCACGTATAATATGTTGCCAATAAAATTAAGTTTCAAATTCAAAAAGTACCGTTTTTAAATTTTTTCCTTTTTACTTCAAGAATTTGACTTAAAAAATTTAGAAGGAATTTATTTCTCTAATTTTTCTGATATAATTTCTTACCAGGAGTTCAAACATAGAAACTCTAGGAATAAAAATTTCCTGAATCTGTGATGAAAAGCCAAGAAAACGCCCTGTGGATTGACGTCCGCTAAAAGACACTTTAGGTTTTTTGGCCGACATCTTGAAATATTTTAATGAATAATTATTTTCTCGGCCATTCGTCACAACGGCCACTATTCAGTATTTGAAGATTTGCCACGCACCAGCTACGCCACTAGTGGCGACGATATAGATTATAGTAGTACGGAGGCTAGCCGCCGTGCGAGCAGCGGTGGTCAGGCTCGGAGTTGAATTCGAATCGGTCCATAGGAAGGTGAAGATCTGAGCTCCTCACCCTATTCGATCTACGTAGTGGTTCAGTCGGACTCCGTCTGTTGAGCCGTCGCAATATCGCTCACGACGTATGCGCTATGAAAAACTTTTATGATTTCTCGACATTTAATTAAGAGTGTTAACTCAAGGGGCTGTTACAGTATTAGAGTTTCAGTCCTTCCCGGACTAAACTGAAAGTGTTTGGGTCATTTAATAAAGGATTATTACCAAAGTGATTGTTACGGAGTTTTGTTTTTCCGGTTCTTTCCCGCTTGGATACTGTTGAGTTCCACGCTGAGCTGAAAATTGGCCAGTTGTAGAGGGCCACTCCTTGGAAGGTTCCACCTGTCGACGGCCTGGATTGATAGAGAAAAAGCTTATGATTCAGCCTCTCAGAGACTTATCATCTGTCGATTGGAAAGCTTGAAGGTTCATCCACACACAGGGAGATGCATATAGAGATTGATGCCCCTTTTGAAAACTAGATTCACTATCTTATCTGGAAATTATCGTGTGAAGACGAACTGTATCACCCGCAGGAGGAGCGTCTTTCAGGGCGACACCATGAGCCCTCTGTTCTTTGTATCACACTTCTGCCACAATATTCCGCACTACGCAGTTCTCTTGGGTGCCTCTGCGACAACAGAAATCATCGCGAGTATAAGGTCACTCATGTATTTTATATGGAAGAAACTTTATAGCGCTTCAAATGTCCTTGAGGGGTACACTGGAGAGCTTTGTATGGACTTTGGATTGGACAAGTATGCCTAGATGAATCTGAGACGTGGATGGATTACTGGTATTCCCGGGGACCTTGAGATTATGGATATGAGTGTTATTAGAAATCTTAACACTGGAAAGACATACACATACCTGGGCATGCTTCAGAGCCGATTCCTGTACGTAACATTAGCGAAGTAGTCTCTCCGAAGCAGGTACAAGCGTCTTCTTCGACAGATTTAGTCCTCCAATCTGTCGGCATTGAGAAAAGGTATCTGCGACTAGCGAGCTTGCCCCCTAGTTCTACTCTACTCATTTGGGGTGGTACCATTGGCAAAGCTAGTGCTTACGGCCCTCGATATCGCGACGCGTAAAATCATGCATATGTAGAAGGCCTTGCATATCAATTCTTCCGTTCCACGATTATACATTCCACGTCGTCAAGGCGGGCGCGGTTTTCTGAATATCCATTTTCTTCATAACCAAATTGTTCTGGGTACAGCTTGGATCGTTGCAAGTGGAAGAGATCCTCTCCTAAAAATGTCAGGAAACACGAGATGATTGACAAGGAGCGTTCCTTTACAAAGCCGCGGAGCAGGCACCCGAGACCCATGGCCGGAATTTCCACATCAGATGTGAGGAATGTGAATTACTCCATCTAGATGCCTCCCTTCTAAAAGCCCAAGTAAAGAAAGCAGAGGTTGAAAAATTCAAAAAACAGCTCCTCGACAAGAAAATGGACGGATACTTTCACAGAAGTGTAGAAAAACAGTCCTTGTCGAAGGAGCAAACTTTTGCTTTCCTCAGATAATCAGGGCTTAATTCAGGTATAGAGGGTTTCATTTTCGCATGCTAAGACGGCGTCATTTCCACCGTAGTATACCGTGACCGCCTTTTACGTCAAGAAGTTACCAGCGATAGGTGCAAAGTGTGTCATGCACACACTGAGTACCTATAACACATACTGTCCAGGTGTTCCACTCACGCGGGAACGACGTGTCTCTACAGATATAATGCGGCCCTAAGAGTGCTTTACTACCATTTTTGTCACTCTTGCGGTGTTGGCCGCCAACCTGTCATGCCGAACGCTCCGAGGGAGATAGAGTTGTTGAGGTCAGCGTTTCCCAAACTAGTGTTGGTGATAGGGAGGTCTGCTGGCGGCCGGGGGATGCCACCCTTTGCCCGGCAGCTCAGCAGGCTCCCCGCTGAGAGCAGATGGCTACTTTTGTTTAATTACCACGCATGACTCTTCCATTGTTATGAGATTAAGACCTGTTACAGTAACTGAAATCATGAAGACATGGCTCAATTAAATTTAATTAGTTGAATGAATATCGTTGTATAATTTTAAAGAATGAAAAAAAGGTTCACGAAGATTGGTTTATATTTTTACTAATGAAGGAAACATTTGCAGATCTTGTAAATATAAAATAGGACCTCTCAGTGTAACAAAAGTGCGATAACTCTTGAAGTTATTAACCAATTTTTTTTCTATATTTTTTAATGTTCTCGTCATAAACTAGCAAATCTAACGCAGCCTATTAAATTTCAGTTTATTATTATTCTACCGACTTTTCATTTTGCTTAAGCGGACTGGGTACCTTAAATACTCGCAATAATTACTATTATTATGTGAAAAACTGTTAATCTCCCTATTAATCTCTTCCGGAAAAAGATTTATTGATACATTAAGAAATTAAACCAACTCTATCCAGTTCAATCCGAACGGAATTTTCAATCCAAATGAATCCGAATAAAACCGAACCCCGATTGACTTTTCAATTTATAGAAAAAGGCTTTTAAATCCTTTTGTTCTACACAATAATATGTTGCAACGTTTAAAGTTTTACGATATCATTTTGAACTATTTATAGTTTGATGAACACAGATAATCAATACATTGCTGACGCTTTATATAATGAGAAAAAATTATGTTAGATGCAAGAGAATACAATTTTTTTTGCATAGTCACGAATCCTGGAAGGACAAACAAATTAATCCTCACAAAACTTTTATTTGCTTTGGAAGTATAATTTGGAATTCATGTACGATGGTATGTGTTGATGATTAACTAGATTATGGAGTACCATTTTAATTAAATTCCTTCTGCTTTCTCTTGTTTAATATTTAAACATTTACACTGCTTAAAAAAAAAGATCTTAGAGGGCGCCTACATGCCTTAGGGGGGCGCCTGATAGGGTGGGCGCCGGCGGGGTTTTCCGCATCCCAACCTATGGCTAGTCCGCCACTGCTACAGGCACTCCAGTGTCCCCCTTGGGTTCCAGTATTGTGAAAAAATTTGAGGGTGGCGACCCTGCCGTTCTCCAAAAAGTGCGAAAAAAATTTGGGAAAGGCTCGGTTAATTGTCGAAATCGGCACAAACAGTCCCGTAAATAGCACAGATAGCATAGTGCCATTTCCCAGTGCCGTTTAAATGCCGTTCGATCAGCAAGGGCGCGAAATCTAGAATCACACGAGCCATCAATTACCATTGCGCACATGTGTCACACGTTTGGAAGGTAAGTCTCCATAGTAATTTTCTAAATTAATACCAGGTTAATATACTTTTTCCCTAGATTCTGCCCCGCGGTCAAACATGAAGCAAAATTTTAAACATGTATCAACACTTACAAAACTAACAAGGATTTCATTATTTACCATATTTTGATAAATTTTAGTAGTATTCATCAAATATTATTGTTTTGTATTCTTTGAAAATTTGCGACTTTTTTCATCAACTTTGACCCTGGGGTAGAATTTAGGGAAAAAATTTTTAAAATATCTGAAAAATGTAGAAAAATACTATGGAGACTTATCTTTAAAAATGAAGGCACTTTATCAACAACTGAAAAAACATGCATGTAGATAATTTCCGCTGGTAGTCTATTTTTAATGGTTGGACAAAATTATGCATTTGATATGAGAATGAGTACGAAAATGTTCATGTTAATAGCAAACTGCAATCAAAAAATAATTTTATCAGCTGCCATTTTCTTAATAATTAAGAGAAATATTTCCTACGCTTTTGGCCGTTCTAACTTGTTGCACTCGTATTTATTATCAAGCTTCTAGAAGGGGTACTGAATGGGGACCCTGGATCCGACAATTATAGTTGGGTCTATCAATTGTCTTAGTTACACTTGCCGCTTCGAAGCGACAAAAAAAAGCGTCGAAAAAATAATTGTTAATAGCCAATTATGTAATTGTTTTAAAACTTTTTTCTTATGTCATTGAATTATTTGAATTTCTTGAGTTATCTGAAGCTTTAGCAGAGCTTTCTATCACAATTTGAAGCTAGGATTGCTGAGATTAGTTTGTAGCGTGTAGGTTTATCCTACTACTGATAAAAGCAAATATTATATACGTTACGAAATAATGTGCAAATTCTCGTAAGTATACAGTAATAGTATATTATGCACCTAGGGGGAGAAAAAGTGCCTCTCCCCCTTGGCGCATACGATACTTTTTATGACAAATGGATGATTTCAGGCATTTCTCGAAATACCGTCATGATTTCAGTCCCTATTAGATTTTGTGTAATAAAGCATGAAATTAATGTTAATCTAATCTATGGTAATTGTAGAGGTGATTTATGGTAACTTATTATAGATTACCCAAAGTTCATTTTTGAAAATTTCCATAAATTACCGGAAATTTATAGAAAATTCCGGTAATTTATGGTAATTTTACAGGTGAATATGGTAACTTACCCAAAATTCATTTTCAAACATTTTCATAAATTTCCGGAAATTTATGGAAAATTTCCATAAACTTCCGGAAATTTATAAAAAAATTTCGTAACTTATGATAATTTTACAGGTAAATATGGAAACTTACCATGGAATACCCAAAATTCATTTTTAAAAATTTCCATAAATTTCCGGAAATTTATGAAAAATTTCGGTAATTCATGGTAATTTTACAGGTAAATATGGTAACTTACCACGGAATACTCAAAATTCATTTTGAAAATTTCCATCAAATTCCGCGAATTTATGAAAAATTTCGGTCATTTATGGTAATTTTGCAGGTATATATGATA
>CAKNXH010062841.1:7173-47645 GCA_932178445.1 Andricus quercusramuli | reverse complement strand
TTTGAAAAATTTCCATAAATTTCCGGAAATTTATGAAAAATTTCGGTAATTTATGATAATTTTACAGGTAAATATGGTAACTTACCATGGAATACCCAAAATTCATTTTTACAAATTTCCGGAAATTTATGGAAAATTTCGGTAATTTATGGTAATTTATGGTAATTTAACAGGTATATATGGTAACTTTCCATAAATAACTGCAAAATTCTATTAACTGCAACCAAAATTTCCTCTCAGGTTTTACCGTGAGTGGGCTGATAATCATAAAATGCAAGCTCATAGATGCATAATCTTCATTATTCATCTCTGACGTTACTTTTCAGTCCCTAGGGAGTAAAAAGTAGAGCTTTAGCCCCGCTTCATAGGCGTCGAAAAGGGCTGAAATCATGCATGTGTCATAAAAAATCAGTATTCTCTAGTAAGCCATCTTAAGCGGCGAACATTCGCACAAAGCACAAAGATAGGTCGCATTCGTTTTTTCACTCTCGTCCCGAGGCTCATAGTGAGTAGCACCTCTGGTTTTCTGCTCCTGAGGAGAGCAGTCTTGCAGTAGACGTGACAGGCTTCGTATATAAGCCTTCGTTTCACAATGTTAGGAGTAGCTTCAAGTAAGTAAAGAGTGTTTCCTCTTGGTAAGCTCAAATAAGTTGTAGCATGCTTTGCTTGAGACTTCTTTTCTTAAACTTTGTTTTATTTAGCTTCTTTTTTTTAAATTTAATTGTTTTTACTGAAGTTAAACCCACTCACGCAATTTCGAAAAATGTCTAGTTTTCTAGGGTGTAACTGCGATTACCCCTCGACCTGCTAGTATATTCTCAAATCGTGAAGATTTTGAATTCACATTTTTCTTTTCGATCCTCTGGAGAAACGCGTTTCTCCTAGGACTCGTATGGTGGGTGTGAATGAGAAGTTTTCAAAAGTCATAAGTTTGTTTGCTTTAAATTTAAAATCAAGGATTTAGTTCCCTACATTTATCAAAATAATTAAAGAAAAATAACTTAAAGCCAAGTGCTCGCCCATAAAATATCTAAGATTTTTTCTTATAAAAATAAATGGTTTTAATGATTTAAAAATTTTAAATAATGGTTCGCAGCACCGATTCTCTGGCTTGCAATCGATAAATGTAAGGCTGAGATTTACCAAAGAATCAAAATCAATTCCTTTTATTCTTTTAGTAAAGCAATAACCAAGAGAAATCATGCTTAGCTTGCATTAGCGTTTTTATGTTTTGAAGGCCTGCAAGACAGATAAACGTAGCGGCTGTATTCAGTTTCCTTTATTTTTATCTGTTTTAGGGTCGAGGTTAAATAGATCCTCCTTTCATTTGAATTATCGTATGTTTATCGATCGCTTTCAAATTTAATTTAGTATGACTTTCTCCTTTAACGTTTAAAATTATACTAGTTGCAAAATGATTCAGCATTCAGGTCAAATGTTAAATTACGGTTTTGATGAACGATTCTCATAGAGGGACAACAAGTAGACTCCATACATAGTTGTAAAAAAGGCCATTTTCAAAATTTGTTCATAAACAAAAGTTTTTATTCTTTTCGGAAAATGTCTTTTTTTTTGTTTAGAGTACGTATGTATCTTGAAAAAAACGTTCATTCTTATCGACATTTTAAAGTCTAATAGGTGCTGAGTTATCTCTCTACAAATATGTCAATTTTAGTGCAAATTTAATTGTTTATAAGACTATGACTTGAAAACGGTCAATTTCACATCAAAAAAAGTGTAAACGGCAAAAAGAACATTTCCGCAATATTATCATTTTTCAATAAATTATTCTTCGAAATTACGCTAGAAATAGGCCCATATAAATATGCATAATTTAGTGTTAATACCATATTACGATAATACAGTAGCCTCCGGTTGAGCATCACATCGCCCCGACGAGCATTGAGCTCGAGCGCAAGACAATAGAAAGGTATTAGGTCTCAGGTATCAGGTGGTACCCTGACAAGGCCTTCAGCTCTTGCTAACAAACAACGTATCTTCAAAAATAAGAAAAGTATTGAAAATTAGCCTTTTCAAAACAGTCAAAAATTAGTTTTTTAAACAAAAAAGTATTGTAAAAAATACTTTAAAATAAAAAAAAGGTATTTAAAAGAAAAATTGCTTTCATACTTCTCCGTATTAAGGGGTTAACCCTACTTGCAAATTTTGAAAAATTTGATTTTTGGGTTTTGACATTTTCTGAAAGTACATAATTTGAAAAATATTTTCTGAAAGTCTTTATGAAATCTGAATGAAATTGTAGAAGTTATTAAGTCAGAAGCGTAGGCGGGTCCGTCTAGGTCTAGGCAGTTTCAGAACTTTAAAGTCGTTTTTCTAGAAACGACGTTTTCGAAGTCGGTGAGCAAGATTTCTAGAAAACCGCTTAACCAATCATTTCCAAACTTGGCAAACTTTTTTGTGATATCAAAAAACAGTCCTTAATCGAAGGAATTTTTTTTTCATCGAAAACTTTTATTTTATTTTAAAAATGAATGTGTTTTTTTCGACAAAAATCGATTTCTCAACTTTGACTGGCCGCCATTTTGTCAAAAAAATTTTTTGGTCCAAATCCTTCAGTTAAGGACTAGAAAAACTTATAATTTTTTGAAATATTTTTTATTTTTTTATTTCGGATGATCGAGTCCTGAGCAGTGTTGCTCACCGCAATACACCTTCAAAAAATCATACTACGGTGTGTCAGTAGTAACTCATGAAATAATGTGTATTCTTGAATGAAAATTAGTGTAAATTAGGTTTATATGATACTCTTTCAAATACACAAAAAATTACCAAAAAGTATTTTTTCATTTTTTCAAAAAAAAATTGATAAAATTCACTTTTTTATTGCGTTGCGAGTAGGGCTAACCCCTCAAATAACTACGCTCAAAACTGATTCTAAAGAGAAAGCAATGATCTAGAATTTGCGTTTGAAGCTTTTATTTAAAAATTTTGTGGTAAAGATAGGAGCGCTGATTTTATAGCAATGTTGAACTAGGTATTCAATAATATTTTTAACGAAAAGAGTTTTCTTCTTTATGTCTTCGAAGATGTGAATGTATATGTCGTAGCTACTCAGTTTAATAATTGACATTTACAGTATCTATTTAAAATTGTTAACTGTTTTATGAACTGGTAAAAGCTGCTTCAGACAGTTTGTGCAATAGATCGGAGTATCAGTATATAACTATTCAAGCGCTTTCATAAAACGACTAACGTGATCGAGCACATACTGTGGTATAAAGATTAATGAATATTATAATTTGAGGTAATCATCATTTAATCTTAGCAGTATTTTCAGAAAGGAAGCATAGGATTTTCGTGAAAAATGAATTTCCTTCACAATATAGAACTTTTTCTTTTTTTTAAATTCCCTTTCATCATTATTGGCAAAAACTGCGATAAAGACAGGACACACAAATGTTGTATTATTTTAAATAAATTTGACTTTACATTTTTTCACACTAAAGTAGTTTGCATTAAACAAATTTTCTCTCACACTTTAAGCGTGAATAAATTCAAATTTCACCCTTAAAGAGCTACGAAAATAAAACTACTTTTAAGGAGGATCTTCTTTATATTTTGCAACACCCACCTCAAAAGTTGACGTTTTCATGCTTGTAAAGGGTGCCTAAAGGACCTTATTTGAGCAGACTGTGCGCGAAACAATTTTCGCGCATGCGCAGTTTAAAGATGGCTTACTTTAGACACTAGTGAAAAAGCTTCGCATGCGCACTTTCGAGATGAGGTACCTTAGACACTGGCATAGGTAACTTTAAACACTGGTGTTGGTATCTTCATGAAAGAAATTTAGATTTAACTTGAACAATAGTTATTTGTGATACAAGTGCGTAAAATAGGTGATTGTGAGCGAATGTGAATTTTGCAGCATAAGCCGGAGGCTCGAAGCATGAGCCGGTAGTTAGCGCACGAGCGAAGCGAGTGCGAAAACGTCGACGAGTGCTTCGAACCGCAAGCGAATCATGCAATCACACGAGTTACCAATCACCTACGCGCACGTGTATCACACGCTATTTTTTGCGACGCCCTTCCGTAAAAGTTGTTAGGAGGTGGTAACGAAAAACACTAATTTTATATTGCATAGAGTGGAGTAAAGAAATTGAAAAAAAAAAATTTAATATTTGAAAAAAAATGTTCTGGAAAAAAATGTTGTGAAGAAAAATGTGTGAACAGAAAAATTTTGAGAAACAAAATTTTCAAAAAAAAATATGTCAAAGAAAAGTTTGAAAAAAATTTGTTGGAAAAAAATTGTTGGCGTTTATGCTTTTTTGCCCCGGGGGGGGGGGGGGGGGCAAAGAAACCCAAAAAAAAAAACCTCAATCATTAACACATTTGTTAAAGTTGAATGCAAATTTATTTCAAGAAGATACCAACACCAGTGTTTAAAGTTACCTATGCCAGTGCCTAAAGTACCTCATCTCGAATGTGCGCATGCGCAGCTTTTTCACCAGTGTCTAAAGTAAGCCATCTTCAAGCTGCGCATACGCGAAAATTGTTTCACGCACAGTCTGCTCAAATAAGGTCCTTTAGGCACCATCTACATGCATGAAAAAGAACATTTTTTTTCAAAAAAATATGTTTACTCCACTCTATGCAATATGAAATTAGTATTTTTCGTTACCACCTCTTAACAACTTTTTCGGACGGGCGTTGCAAAAAAGTTGTTAGGAGGTGGTAACGAAAAATACTAATTTTACATTGCATAGAGTGGAGTAAAGAAATTTAAATAAAAAATTTAATGTTTGAAAAAAAATGTTCTGGAAAAAAAGGTTGTGAAAAAAATGTGTGAAGAAAAAAATTTTGAGAAACAAAATTTTCGAAAAAAAATATGTGAAAAAAAAGTTTGAAAAAAATGTGTTGAAAAAAATGTGTTGGAAAAAAATTATTGAAAAAAAATGTTGGCGTTTATGCTTTTTTCCCCCCGGGGGGGGGGGGGGCACGAAACCCTAAAAACAAAACCTCAATCATTAACACATTTGTTAAAGTTAAATGCAAATTTATTTCAAGAAGATACCAACACCAGTGTTTAAAGTTACCTATGCCAGTGCCTAAAGTACCTCATCTCGAATGTGCGCATGCGCAGCTTTTTCACCAGTGTCTAAAGTAAGCCATCTTCAAACTGCGCATGCGCGAAAATTGTTTCACGCACAGTCTGCTCAAATAAGGTCCTTTAGGCACCATCTACATGCATGAAAATAGTTATTTGTGATACAAGTGCGTAAAATAGGTGATTGTGTGCGAGTGTGAATTTTGCAGCATAAGCCGGAGGCTCGAAGCATGAGTAGGTGGTTAGCGCACGAGCGAAGCGAGTGCGAAAACGTAGACGAGTGCTTCGAACCGCAGGCGAATGATGCAATCGTACGAGTTACCAATCACCTACGCGCACGTGTATCACACGCTATTTTTTGCAACGCCCGTCCGAAAAAGTTGTCAGTCTATTACACTAACTGTCCATAAAGGTGCTTGCGCACATCCTGAAACGGTTACATAATTTTTAGATAGATAGCGTAACTGTGGATCATTACAAAATCTGCAACTAGTTCCTGAACTCTCTGGATATTTCATGAAATTTTTAATCACACTAAGCAGCTACGACATACACAAGAGATCCCATATAACAGTAGTTTCCGGGTTCGCCTCGCACTGGCCTTGCTTGTGAATCGGTACCCTCGAAAAGTAAATAGTCAGGGCCGCCTGAACCGTTTCCATAATATTGCGCAATATACTCGACTGAGTACTCGTGCACTTGCACAAGAATCGCAACCGTCTCTCTCCCGGCCCGCTGTGAAGCTGCGTGGGCCAGCAGTTCTAGGAATTGGTAAATCGGATGCCCTTCTATGGGAGCTCTTGTGTATTTAAATTAAGTCTATGTGGACAGAAGCTTCGCGCGGGGGGAGGTGAACTGTCCACGTTTGCCAACAAAGGGGCGGGTAGTCAAACATTGGTAAAACAGGGTGTGTACTAACCGGAAAATAAAATAAAAAAGGGAATTAACCGGGAATGGAAATTCGAGCCCGAAATCAGAATTGAATATTTCGAAAATGTTATATCTTATGCTAATCGTGATGAAAAAAAAATCAATTGAAATGTGTATTGTTTGAAATTGTAATGGATATGGTAAAAAAGGTATTCGAAAATTATAACATGGTATTTTCTAAAGTAAATAAACTTTATGTTGCATTTTTCAAATTAGGACATGTAGATTGTTTCCGGCTATAAAATAAAGATTTGTTGAAAATAACTTTTTTGAATTCTTCTTTTTTTTTATTCAAAAATATGAATCTTTTCCAGTTTTGCTGATCTATGTTATTGTGTTAATTGCTTACGATTATTGATGAAAATTATATTTTAGGATCGAGTGAAAATGAACACAATTAGATTATAATGGCTTCAGATGCAGTTCAGTATGACAAAATGCATTATTTCCGTTGAGAACCTTCTACAGCCTACAATTTGTATCCCATTTTAATTTTAATTTTTCAAGGGTGTAGTTAAATCCGACGTATAATGGTCCTATTGTTTTCGTCACGTACCGGGAGGGCAGAGTGATTTACAGTAGTTGGCCGCTACCAACCTAAATCCCTTCTTAAAATTTTATCATTATATATATATATATATATATATATATATATATAATTAATTACCGCTGCGAAAGCTAGAAATTCATAATCTACGGGCTGCGATAATTTAAGGTAACTGGCTTTTTTTAAAGGTTCAAAATTAAAATGAATATAACGTATCTCGTAAACGGAATGAAATACAGCAAACCAAACAAAAATTTTGATTCAACTCTAGAATAGTATATTAGTATATAATTTATATTTTTGATTATATATATATATATATATATATATATATATATATATGTGCGCACTTTATATCACAAATAACTATTTTAAGCAAATAAAAATTGTACTACGTATGCAAGTAAAACGTATCCAAGTACACCCGTCTGATAAAAAAAAATCATTGATCAAAATAGTGGAAACTTGTTCCTAATTCTTACATAAAAATGAAAATCTTTCTCTAATTTAAGAACCTTAACATGAATACGTTATATTCATTTTAATTTTAAACTTCTAAAAAAAGCCAGTTACCTTAAATTATCGCAGCCCGTAGATTATGAATTTCTAGCTTTCGCAGCGGTAATTTCAAAATTTTTACTTTTAATTTTTAATCCATTTCAGCTGGTCTCGATGGTAGCCTAGTCGCAGGTATGAAGGGAACGTCTGTAGGCATTTAAAACTGGAACCTGTGTAGCTCTAAACGAGCAGCACCGAAACAGCACTGGGCAGTGTCGTTTGGGTGCCTTTGGATCGGCAGGGAGTATAATTATTCATCATTACTGAAATTACGGTACAAATGGCCGGATTTTTTAAGTACACGTTGACACTGTTTTCTTGGAAGAAAAATTGTAAGATTAGAGATTGTTTCCTTTTTCACAAATATTCAAGTGCATATTAAATCTTTTTTTTATGCACTATCGTTAGCTATAAGTTATAACGAAATAAAAGTGCATTTTCTCATTTTCTAAAATGAGGAATCGACAAATTAGTCCCGCATTTTGAGTAACGTCGCTCAGTTTTCCTGTGATTATAAATAGTTGTTTATCAATTAAATGTATGTTTGTGCTTCATAGTATAAAAGAGGGTCAGATAAAGATTATATAATTGAAGGATCAAAAGCCATATAAATCTTCTTCTTGCACTTTATAGTAGAAAAAATAAAGAGTCGCATAGCCCTATTTTACGGTATTTCCAACAATTATAATCTAATTGTATTCATTTTATCTCGAATCCATGAGTTACAAAATTATTATTTCGTTTAAATATAATTAGATGTTACAATAAATAAAATTACACAAACACGGAGAAAAAAATCCGGGGTTTAGCGCAAGAGAGCTCAAGGCGCTAACGCATGGACTATTCAACAGGCGCATATCGCAGGCGTCTCTTGTTTTATTTCCAAGAGCTTCCACGGACTTTCTCGGTGAGTCTCCTTGCGATTTGCTTTTGGACCACGCCTTCTGCCTGTTGACACGTTCGTACCACTAAATGTTCGCAGGAGGCGTGGCCTAAAGGCAAATAATGCGTATTGTTCGTGCTTCAGTAAGAGGAGGTTTGATATTTGCTACCGGAAAATAACCGGGAATTTTGTGGGCGAAAATCAGTAAACACCCTGTCAAATATTGTTCACGTGGTATATGAACGGCCCCGTAAACATTCGTCTTGATAGCAGTAGAGAAGTCGCAGGCTTCATGTTCCGCCTGACTGCCGATTACAATGCCGCGATTCATTCCTATCCGTGCACTAAGCTGGCGTTCTCAGAGACCGCTATTTTATAGAATTTATCACGCGAAAGTTTAAACCAGAAGTATGCCGAGATTTCTCGAAAAATGCTATCATCACTTGCGCACTTTTCATATCCACAAAGCTGCTCATGAAATACCGCAAGTCTCTCTAAAACTCGGAAACGTCGAAATCATTCATATGTACACGAGGCATACGGCTAGGGTCAGCGTCAATCAATATATGATTAATCCCACTTCTGGAATTTGCTAACATAGCTGATTAAATCAAAAATATAGTTGATTAAACAAAGAGATGAGAGATACATAAAATCGCATAATAGTATATTATGCATATAGATGTTTGTAGCGTCCTCGAGTCATGTGAATCGGGCCGGACATTGCTGTCTGTTAAACAGAGAAAAGAACAGAGAAAAAAATCGTGAGTTTTTTTCCCCGGGCAACAAACAGCAGCCCGCTTTGCACGTGCATCGAAAACTCGCAGTTTTCACGCATGTTGATTCGGACCGCCTTTGTGGAAGGAATCGTTCAAGCTGGAAGGGATTGTTTGACGGTCTAGGAAAGAGGGAAGATGGTGGCTGCAAGAGAAAAGTAAGACGGCGGCGACTTGGGAGAAAGTAAGGTGGCGGTGGCTAGGGAAAAGGAGATGGCGCGCATCTAGGCAGGCAGGGGGATGGCGCCGATCTAGTGGGAAGGGAATATGGCCCTGATATAGTGGGAAGGGAAGATGGCTCCGGTCTAGGAAGAAAGGAAGATGGCGGACATGTGGAGAAAAATGATATGGCCGATAAGAAAGCAGTTTTCTAAAACACGTTACAAGAGGAAGGGGAAGGGGGGGGGGGGTGTTATGTATTTGTTAAGGAGAAAATTTTGTTGGGAGGTTCCTTCTCGTGCGTAGTGGTCGACATGGAAGTGGGACTTCGTGGAATGTCGGCCTCCCCTCCACGTTTCCAGCTGCTTCGAATTTTTCGCCATGCAGGGTTCCTTACTGGCTTGCACGGCGTTGAATAGCTCAGAAAAGTCCCACTAATGTGCCTTGAGTAACCCGTTTTCCGCAAGAGTGGTCGGGAGGCTTCCTGCTTCCGACCCAAAAGGTTCTCGCTGGGATTCCTCAGGTTGTTGGTCGTGATCGGCTTTTCGACCGGTGCCTTGACTCAGAAGGTCCTAGTAAAATGCCTTAAGTCGCCAGAGAACACCTTGCTTGTGGTTCTCTGTAGGTGTGCGTGGAGATTCAGTTGGCGATCACCGCAGACGGCCCGACTCGCTGCTAAAGCGACCTTATTTGGGCAGACTGTGAGCAGACGGTTTCGCTCATGCGCAGTTTGAAGCTGGCTTATTTTAGGCACTGGTGAAAAAGCTGCACATGCGAACTTTCAAGGTGAAGTACTTAAGACACTGTATTTGATCAATTAAAACTTGTTAACAAATTTAACAAATGTTTTGTTCTAAGATTCTATTAGGACTTAAATTCACGTCTTCATAGGCTATGAAACCCTTCCTTGAAGGCGCCCGGCGCCTACTTTGACTAATTTTTTCGTTTTAGGGCAGCAGACGGGGGGGGGGGGGGGTGTTCACTTCACTCTATGCAATATAAAATTAGTATTTTTCGTTAACTCCTTCTAACACAACTTTTTCGGACGGGCTTTGGAAAAATTGCGTGTGATGCACGTGCGAATAGGTGATTGTTAACTCGCGTGATTGCATCATTCGCCTGCGACTCAAAGCACTCGTCTATGTTTTTGCTCTCGTTTCGCTTGTACGCTCACCACTGACTCATGCCTTTGGCTTATGCTGCAAAATTCATACTCACACGCAATCACCTATTTTGCGCACTTGTATCACAAATAACTATCTGCTGATTGTACTGACAATTTCCGACGATAGTGTGTATGAGAATCAACTTTTAATATGAAGGCACCCTTATTTATCTTTTAGTAAACTTGAGCCAAAAGTGTTACTTAAAATCAAAAATAGTATTTTATATGAGCTAACGATATTTAACACTACAAACTATTATTACTTGAATTATACACACATTTTATAATTGTTCATATTTCCCCTAATTATCCTTTCACTTTTTACAATTTTACTGTTCATTTTTATTTTCCAGTTAGTTTATTTTAGTAATTGAAAATGCCTGCAAACTTACTCTAGCACGAAATTCACCAAGTCAGCTGTTTTCACGATGATTCATTATAATAAATTTAAATTTAGAATTTAAAGATTTTTCGGGTTTCAATCGTGTGCGAAACTATGAATGTTGCCGACGTTTCGTGAACATTGCAGTTCACATCTTCAGGGCTGACCTGAAACTGAGGTTTCAGGTTATGTTGTTCTTATATATGTATTCTCTACGATGCCTGTGATTGGCCAGAGTGCCCCATGGTGGGGACTGCTTGAACTTGATTGGCCAATTAAGTCTTTTTTAAAAAACCCGGGAGGACGGAAAGCCAAATCGGATTGGTATTATATCCATTGTCTCTATTGATGTTATTAGGGTGTTTCAAGATTTCGATTGCTTCTCTATGTTTTCTTGGGAATTTATTAGACGTTTTAGCGATGACGGTTGTTTTGTCAAATAAGATACTATGTCCTGTTTCGATATGATGCTCAGCTACTGCTGATTGTGTGAAATGTTTTAGCCTAACTTTACTCTCATGTTCTTTTACACGTTGACTTACCGCCCTCCCGTTTTCTCCAATATAGACTTTACCACAAGAACAAGGGATTCGATATACTCCCGGATCACTGAAAGGTTCCTTTTTATCTTTAGGGTTGTTTAAAAGTTGTCCTATTTTTGCAGGTGGTTTAAATATAGTTTGGATGTTGTGTTTGTTGAGAATTCTTCCTATTTGTTCCGTGATACCTTGAATGTAGGGTAGGGTGGTGGTTGTTTTCCTCTCTCTTTCTTTATTAGGTTGTGTTGACTTGTTTTCTTGAGTGTATTTTCTTATTGCTTTACTAATTTGTTTGTTTGTGTAATCGTTTTGTATTAGGATTTGTTTAACATTTTGTAATTCCTTTTGTAAGTTATCTTTATCTGTTATGGAGACAGCTCTGTATACAAGGGAATTGATGACCGATTGCTTTTGAGATGGGTGGTGGTGGGAGGAGGCATGCAGGTATCTGTTTGTATGCGTGGGTTTTCTGTAAACTTCATGTCCTAATGTGTTATCAGATCTTTTATAAACTAGTACGTCCAAGAAAGGTAATTTTCCGCTTTGTTCAATTTCCATAGTGAACTTGATATTAGGGTGTATTTGATTGATGAAATCGAAAAATTTCAAATCTTGACGACGATACAATATCTAAATTAAACCCTACTAATCCTATCTCTCCAAAACTTTACGGACTCCCAAAAATTCACAAAAACAACATCCCACTCAGGCCAATCGTCAGCGCAATAAACTCTCCAACTTACAACCTAGCACGCTTTCTCGCCAAAAAACTAAAGCCTTTCACAGGAAACTCTATCACACACATCCAAAACTCTTTTGACTTCATCAGAAAAATACAACAGATTCACATTCAATCCCAAGACATCCTAGTAAGTTTCGACGTAGTATCTCTCTTTACAAAAGTACCAATCTCTGATACAATCGATATTATTAAATCCTTTGCAAACTTCCCCTCCAATCTCACACCTTTAATAGAACACTGTCTTACTAATACCTATTTCTCTTTCAATAACCAATTCTACGAACAAACCTCAGGAGCAGCAATGGGATCTCCAATCTCACCTGTAATAGCTAACATTTTTATGGAAAATTTAGAAACTAAAATCTTTAACAAATCCAAGCTTAAACCGGAATTCTGGTGCCGTTACGTTGACGACACTTTTGTCATCTGGAGACACGGACTAGACGAACTAAACAAATTTTTCGATTTCATCAATCAAATACACCCTAATATCAAGTTCACTATGGAAATTGAACAAAGCGGAAAATTACCTTTCTTGGACGTACTAGTTTATAAAAGATCTGATAACACATTAGGACATGAAGTTTACAGAAAACCCACGCATACAAACAGATACCTGCATGCCTCCTCCCACCACCACCCATCTCAAAAGCAATCGGTCATCAATTCCCTTGTATACAGAGCTGTCTCCATAACAGATAAAGATAACTTACAAAAGGAATTACAAAATGTTAAACAAATCCTAATACAAAACGATTACACAAACAAACAAATTAATAAAGCAATAAGAAAATACACTCAAGAAAACAAGTCAACACAACCTAATAAAGAAAGAGAGAGGAAAACAACCACCACCCTACCCTACATTCAAGGTATCACGGAACAAATAGGAAGAATTCTCAACAAACACAACATCCAAACTATATTTAAACCACCTGCAAAAATAGGACAACTTTTAAACAACCCTAAAGATAAAAAGGAACCTTTCAGTGATCCGGGAGTATATCGAATCCCTTGTTCTTGTGGTAAAGTCTATATTGGAGAAAACGGGAGGGCGGTAAGTCAACGTGTAAAAGAACATGAGAGTAAAGTTAGGCTGAAACATTTCACACAATCAGCAGTAGCTGAGCATCATATCGAAACAGGACATAGTATCTTATTTGACAAAACAACCGTCATCGCTAAAACGTCTAATAAATTCCCAAGAAAACATAGAGAAGCAATCGAAATCTTGAAACACCCTAATAACATCAATAGAGACAATGGATATAATACCAATCCGATTTGGCTTTCCGTCCTCCCGGGTTTTTTAAAAAAGACTTAATTGGCCAATCAAGTTCAAGCAGTCCCCACCATGGGGCACTCTGGCCAATCACAGGCATCGTAGAGAATACATATATAAGAACAACATAACCTGAAACCTCAGTTTCAGGTCAGCCCTGAAGATGTGAACTGCAATGTTCACGAAACGTCGGCAACATTCATAGTTTCGCACACGATTGAAACCCGAAAAATCTTTAAATTTTAAATTCTAAATTTAAATTTATTAAGTCAGCTGTTGTATTATATACAGTATGGCCTGCATAGGCGCTGAAAACCCGAGTCGCATGGTTCATTCCACTGCAAGGCAGCGTGATCTATTGCTGAAAAATCCGACCGTTTCAAATGCATTAGATATATCTCCTTATGTTACTTCGTAATATTATTCATGCATGTTATTTACGTTATAAATAAAACTATACTAATTTATCCTTTTTACATAAAACATGTTGATATTCAAACAAGGTAATAGTATACCTCGTGAAAAGAAATACCAACTGAAGGCAGCGTATTTTTAGCTATAGTAAGGCCATGCCTTAAATCTGTCTTAAACGGTCATATTTTGGTTCCAAGAAGATTACAGTCGTTTCTACCCTCGCAGTTATATCCCCATTATTCCAAGGCCACCATAAGCCCCCAAGGATCGCCACTAATCTTTGTTACATTGGCAAATTACTTAGATTATTTATCTTCATGGTATTTATTTGTTATGCAATAATAAGATAGTTGTAAAAAATGACAATTTTAAGCTTTTTATAACAAATTTTTTATGCCTGTAGTCATAAAGACGTACAGGTTTCGATTTTTCACTTACAAATCATTTATTGCAAAATCACACATTTTTGGGGTCATAAAATTTCAATCTTCAGAAGATGGCTTCTTTAGTCCCAAATTTTCTACCTGTTTCCTGCAATTGGTCAGCCCTGTCGGTGAGGTGCGCATTGTGGAGGTCAAGGTGTAAAATGCACATTATAAAATACAAAGGTAAACTTTTGATATTTTTACGATAGCAGTTTTAAAGCTGAATCCCTTCTCCCTACAGGCCTGAAGAATAAACAGACAGCAGATCATGCTATATAAATGTAGCGAAAACTAGTTAAATCCTATAGGTTGCATACATCAGATAAGGTCCTTCAGAATCTTCAGCTAGCTAGTTTGTTGGTGAAAACATTTGTGCTTATATTAAACAGTGAAAGTGATGTTTATTTCCGCAGTTTAAAAGTAATGCTGGTATAAACTGAGGGGTACATACTAGACAAATACAAACTTCTGTCTTCAATTGTCCTGAAAGCTGTATTTAGTCAGTATTTATTTTCGTGAGGATTATTTAAAACAAAATATGGGTCGATAAATTATAATTCCTGTAAATAAATGTATCAATAGGTCGCTTTCGATATTGATCAACAGTTAGTGGACGTGATTGGCACTTAAGCAATTTTATAAACGAAAATCCATTGTTCATCTTATCCATATGTATCATTATTAATTTTTCTGATATTTAAACTAAAACAAAATTCTTTCTTTGTGAAAAAGTTGCATGTGAGTTTTTGGTTTATAAAATTGTAAGCGTAATATTAATAAACTGTCGATATATTTTGTTGGTTACAGAAATTGTTGTTAAGAATACGAATTATTCATATTTAATACAGTCAAACCTCGTTTATCGGGACGCCCTCGAAATGTAAACACCTCGTTTATCGGGATTCTGAGGGGTCTCCCACTACTACCCCCAGCCTCAAGACGGGTTGCCATGACACCTTGCTGTGTTGTTATTTACGGGTTATGTCAGGTTTGATCGCAAATGATCAAAAAGAATTTTAAATTCCCGCTACTCCCACCACGCTCTCACCTTACCCCACTTCCAGTGCTTATGTATAAGGAGCAGTGGTTGGAAGGGGAACAATATGTCCCGATAAAAGAGGTTTCAAGATCCCGATAAGTGAAGATCACGATAAATGAGTGTCCCGATAAACGAGGTTTGACTGTAGTGCTTAAGTGGTAATCAAGGTTAAAAATATCTTTTAATGTAATTCCAATCGGTTCTGATCAAAAGAATTAGTCTAGCTGTGAGAAAAACGCAACAACTGAGAATTTATAAAAAATGTTATAACAATTAAAAATAGAAAGAAAGATAGAAATAAAGATAGAAAGAAGATAAACAATTTTAAAAAATTGTTCATTTATGCCAATATTTCGTTACTAAATATGAATCTTTTTCAGATTACTCGAGATGTCGACAGCGCTAAATATTCCTTTGCTATTTTTTTAAAAATTGATTAGAGGTCATACGATAACGTCAGTACCAATTTTAATATTTCTTCACCGATTTTTCCGTGATATTTCGCTAAATTAATATATTTATTTTCCACGGAAGTGATTTTTCAGTAACAGAAGTTTTTTGTGGCTGTCTCGTAGTGTAGCTCCCTTAGCAATGCAGAACTGAAGGTCGGAAAACCGTCCTTCGATGAGCACTTCTTTCGGGTCGCTTTATTCGATTCGATCGATCCGCGCGCATCGAATTCGGAAATTCGATATACGATGTCTGCTACCGTCAGATCTGGTTTTTCGATTCGATTGGCCCGTCGTGGTCGATTGAATGTCCGAAACCTGACATTCGACGTGCCTTAGATTAAATCGGTTATTTCATTTTTGTTTTCTTTCAATTATGTTAAAATTGATTAAAGAATCAAGAAAATTACTTTGTCTGGAATTAAATAACTTATGCGAAAAAATTACCGAAAATATATTTTTAACCGTTTTTTAAATACCTTTTATAACATAATTAAAATTTTTGAAACTCAAAAGTTCAAATTGAGAGTGATATTTGTCAATTGGTCATTTATAAAGTCGAACTTGTCAACATTAAGCTTTACATTTCATATCCTTACTGCAGGTTTGTAATTAAGTTTAATAAATTTTTCATATTATTCTGTTCAGTAAGAAAGAGATGGAAGGGGATTTGGTTGTGTGCCTTCTCATTTTTTCCCTTATTTTTTATTTTTGTCCAAAGAAACAAATTTGTTTGTTTTTCGGAATCGCAATAGGAGCATTTTGAGCTAAGACATGTAAAGTTCAACATTCTCTTGTACGCTTCTTTCTTTTCTTGTCAAGCTGCCTAAATTTCATCAATTTACGATGCATCACCAGACGTTCTTCGAACAACCGCAGTACCACATATTTCAATCGCACCCGTAACAATGACATCCCAACACAAGGTTGATACCCCCTCTAAATTTTTATTATCTTTCCGTGCCACCCAAGTTGCCTGATCTATGCGTTCGTTTATCTTATTCTAAAAACCTATTCGCACTTCCGGTTTCCGTAAATTTTCTGTCTTGATTCGCATTTGTTTCGTTTTTTTGGCTCTTTTTCTTCTCCATCCCTGACCTAAGTTTATTTTGGAGACTAGAAGGTAATGATCACTATTGCATTCTGAACCCCTCATGATTCTTGTTTCTCTTACTAGTTCTCTTAGTCTTTCTACCTTAGTATAATTGTAAGATGTTGGTTGTTGATCAGTGCAGTAAATATATACGAAGATGTTGGTTTCTGATCTACTGATCTATCATTTATTTAAAAACGAGCTTTCGCTCCACGACGTGGAGCCTCTTCAGGTAAAAATTTTCTCCATCATTTATCGATGCGACGTTTACATTTCAGGGCCATATGAAATTCATAACTGATTATTATAAAAAGTTGTTTAAAATTCTAAGATTTACAATAATGTAATAAATACTACTCTCAAGACCCAACGTTAACATTGTTATAAACATTTTCTTTTGCGGGCCAACGCACAATGTTATACGTATTACTTGGAGAGAGAAATTTGTAGCGTCAAGTGAGATGAGACTATATATCTGACTATATAGATATATAGATATATATATATATATATATATAGATTATATATATATACCACCTTTATGCGCGAGATTTATTTTGCGAGTCGAAATCATGTCCAAGTAGTGATTCGTCGTATGGTGGAGAGTCTAGTTGTAACGTCAGTCCCGCCAAACTTCTGGCACTGGGGGGGGGGGGGCCAGAAGATGGAACTGAGAGAGTCTCAATTGAGTAATGTTTTATGCTGAGATGATCACCAGCCTTTAGCAGCGTTGTATTAGATAGGAGTTTATATATAAAATTGCTGTTGAACAGGCTCCATTAAAAGCAATTTAAACTACCACTTTCATGAACCGAAAATTATTCATGAAAGATGTTTAATTTGCGACAAATCTATTAAAGATAAACTCAAAAAAGTAATCTCTTTTTGGGACAATTTAATTTTCAGGGTGCAAAGGTAGAATTTTATATGGAAGAGTTTGGGAGGTCACGTTAACCGCGGTGATCGCCGTGGACGCCGAAATACATTACCGCAATTAATAAGGTTGTAAATCAGAGAGCATGAACGTCAGGGCAATCGGTATAATAATATTGGAAGTCAAGTCAACGCAATTAATGCAAAAATACAAAGCGGACCAATAAATCAACATCGGCTGAATATAATTAAAATCAAAGTCACTTTTGACAATCTTCAAATTGAAATAAAATTAAAATGTGAAAATAAATCGCACTAAATGAAAACTCCGATTTAATTTAAATCAAAATCACACTTGACAGCCCCTAAACTAAAATAAAATCGAAATATGAAAACAATATCGGAATAAGTAGAAACTCCGATCTAACTAAAATGAAAACCACAGTTGGAATTTTAGAAACCAAACTGAAATGAAATACGAAAATAAAATTACAAAGTTAACCGGTAATTCAAATCTCCTAGAGCACTAATAATTAAGTGATTAAAAACGAGAATTTTAATTTAATCTAAATAAAAACTCACAACATTTGAAAAATTAAAAATTCCAAAAATGGATAACCAAGAAAATAAAAACGACAAATCTCAGGAGAAATTCAATGAGAAAATAAAATTATCTAAATCTGTGCTTTCAAGTTCTTTTGAAGAAATTCTAGAAACAAATGATACCCTAGAAGAAACTGATTTTGAAAATTCTGTACAAAGAATTCGAGACAATGAACAAAATGATTTGCTAAAGCTCGGTGATTTAAATGCCACGAATGTAGAGTTAGTGACGATCGATGGAGTAGATACATTAGTTAATAGGGCTGAAAGAGAAACTGAAATTAAGACCCAATCGGAGTTAATTGAAAGCGAAGATACAGATAAAATGTTAGATGATTTAATAAAAGACATTCAAAAAGTTCAGGCGAATTTGAACTATAGCATCAGAACTCAAAATAGAATAACAACTATTGTACGAAAAAACAGAGAATTGTCGGTCAATGCAGAAAACAAATTAGCCAGCCAATTGGACTCAACTTCAAGAACTCTTAACAATAAAATAATCTTTAAGATCGATGAAAGAAAACAAAATTGTGGAGCTTAAGCGAGGTATTTAGAAGAGAGTATTGTAGATGTAGAGAAAAAGGTCGACACTCTGAAACGAGTAACTGAAGAAATTCACGTAAATCATGGCAATGATATCGTCGTAAATATAAAAAATCAAAAAAGACTTTGTGAACTCGAAGAGAATCAAAATACGCTAGAAGCTAGAATCGATAGGAATATAGGGATAGCTAGCATGAAATCACCTTGGTTGAAAAATTATCCTATACCTAAATTTTCGGGATCGGGTCGAGAACGACCAATGATGTTTTTAAATGACTTAGAAATATATGTTAGGGCGGCAGACATAAGAAAACATGACTTCCCGTTTATGATCCAAACATGTTTGGTAGGGAACGCCAGAGAATGGTGGGAAATGGCCCGCGAAAATGTCAGGGACGACATTTCCTCTTTTACCACGAAATTTATCAATAAATACTGGAATCATGATAAAAGATTTGAAATCGGGAAAAATCTGCAGTATGGGTGTTTCATACCAGGAAAACTTACTAGTTCTCGGTACGCAATTAAGATGATTAATCAGTCGAGAGCTGGTTTTAGGATCCGAAATATGCGAACCTGCGAAGAATTTATAGAATTTTTGGATAGCATGGATCAATCGGGGCTGCTAAATAACAGGGGATACCATTCACCACGCGATAACCCGGTATATGATAATTACTACTCAAATGAGAAAAATCATAATTACAGAGGAGAAACCCGTAATAATTATAGAAATTCTAACAGATATCAGGGTCGCGAAAATTCACGCGCGTATCACAATCAAAATTTTGAGAACGACCATCACAGAGAAAATTTTGAAAATGGTCGATACAACCGCGAAAATAGAGATTTTAATGACAAACCATATCAAAATCCGTCTCATGACCACGATAATTATCGAAATTATCATGGTCAAGCGAAGAAAAACTATGGAGAGAAATATAATAGAAGGGAAGATTACGAAGCAAATGACCAATTAATGGGTAGAAACCAATACAAAGGAAATTATGAAAATCGTAGTGTTACTTTGATGGTCGGAATCCAAATTATGAGCATAAAAATGGGCAATGGGTAACTGATCCTACTACCACAAATTCTAGAAACCAAACAGGGGCTATCCCCAAGTACCCGAATGGGAACATAGAAAATGGCGTTTACAGGCGTGATAATTTTAAATCAGAGGCTGTAAGTCCGGAAAATGGACACTCTGTTAAAGCTTATTCGTACGAAAATGTCAATAAAACTAGTCCGACTAACGGTAGTCCAAGGACGAACACATTAAATAAGATGGTAAGATGTATTAGGGAAGAAGTACAGAATTATGAAGCCGGAAATGGGCAAAATGATTCGGGAAACGCTCAAGCCTCGGTTTGGTAAAAATGTGCATCATAGAGGCAAATACGAGGCCCAAAAATACGACAAAACCTCTCCCGCTAGACTTGCGTAGCGATCTTTTAGAAAATGAAGATAAAGAAGTAGTGAGGAATTTAGATAAGTGTCCAGTACTGCAAATGAGCGTACAAAATGTGAATACTAGGGCGTTAATAGACACGGGCAGTGAAGTCACGTGCATTTCTGAATGGTCCTTCGAAAATAATTAAGAAAATTTCAAAAAATGTGAATTATTACCAATAGTAGGCACGTGTATTGTAGGAGCCACTGGAGGAAGACCAGTAAGAGAAAAAAATCAAGTATATGCGAATTTTAAAATGAGCAATTGGGAAGGAACATACGTTTTCTCAGTTGTACCTAAACTAAATAAAGAATGCATAATAGGAGTTGACTTGTTAAAAAGATTAAGAAGTAAAATAGACTTTGATGAAAATACGCTAGAATTGAAAAATGAAGATAAAACAATTAAAATAATATTTAGAATGTTTAGAAAAATACTTCGCGGCGGAAAAATCCTATCCGAATGTTGTAAAAGAAATTAATAATACTGAAAATTGCGACAATGCTCAATTTAAATTCGATATAAGTGATAAGGAAATGAAAGAAAAAATCAGTCAATGCACAGTACTGGACATAGATAAAAAGGAGAGGTTCTACAAACTGATCCAAACATATAAAAACGTACTTTCTGAAAAATCAGGTCCAACTTTTGTACACAAACGGGAATTAGTAATAAGTGATAAAATAATATTCTTAATGAGAACGCATGCAGTACTAATGTTTCTAAGAGGCTTTCCGTATTTATCTTTTCAACAATTATTCCCCTGTGATGAAATAAAAGAAGGTGAAATGTCGGTCACCAGTACTTTTGGACACGAATCTACAAAATATGGTAGCGTTGCCACCATTTCTCAAACAATTTCGTTCATCAAAGGAAGCAGTTCTTCAAAACCAAGATTCTTTGCGAACAGTTCAGTGAACAACAAGGAGGATGCAAACTTTCTCCCTCAACTTGAAGAAATGAATATTAATGAAATAAATGAATGTTCTATTCAAAATAGATCAATAATGCGTACGTTTAGAAGAAACAAAAATAGAAAAGATGGCTCTGGGAAGCATGTTTCCAAAAATCTTACTGATAATATATTCACACTCAACGGAAATTCGACTGCAATTTTAGACAGCATGGATGTCATTGGCGAAATTGAAAAGCTCTACTCTATAAGAGATCTGAGGAGCAATATAATAATATATACAAAAATGGGAAATTTTACTCCTAAGCTTAGGATGCCCAAAATTATAAATCATGAATTAATTGAAGCTAATTTCCTATCTTTTAGTGAAACAAATATTATCAATAGAAACAAAATGAAGCCATTTATTCTTACAAACAAATCTACTCTAATAAAAGGTGCGCAGCCTATTCATCTATGGAATATTCAATCTTCATCAGGAGACATTGAAAAATGTTCGAGAGGAAAAACTCAAAGGTTCATTTGAAAAAAGTGGCTGGAACTCCCCGCTAAGCCACCCTACAATTTACTAATCAAAGTGAAAACGTGCGGAAAGCACCAAGGAAGACCACCGGACTTTCTTCACATCATGGAACAACCTGAAATATGCAGAAAAGATGAGTTATTTCCGTATTATGGATATTGGACCAGGAAATGATCATCGAGATTCGAGTTTAAAACGAAAATGAAGGACATTGCCTTACTCAAGACTCTACTCGAAACTTGATCGAACTTATCCTACTAGAAATAAAAAAATAAAATAATTAAGTTACAGAAAAGAAGATTAAGCTTCAATTAATAAGGAGAAGTGCTATTAGGTTGAAGTTAGGTAATTAGTAAATAAAAAAGCAAGGCAAAATGAGCCAAGCAATTTATAATAGGAACTAAAATAAGCAAGGCGAAAAAAAGTCAAAATCAAGTTAGTTACGATTAGAAAAATAGGCAAGGCAAAATGAGCCAAACAATTTATAATAGGAACTAAAATAAGCAAGGCGAAAAAAAACTCAAAATCAAGTTAGTTACGATTAGAAAAATAAGTAAGGCAAAATGAGCCAAACAATTTGAGATATGTTTAAAATAGGAAAGGCAAAATGAGCCAAATACAAATTAACAAAAGAAAAAGAAAAACAGGATATGAAAAAAAAATCAAAAAGATACAAATAAAACCAAAAAGAGGCACTAGATTAAGAAACTAATAGCGTAGTTAGAAAACTAAGAAATTAAAATTGTAAACAGAAAATAAGCGTATATAGGCTAAGCCCGCGCGAAATCGCCGTTAAAATAAATAAGGATCAAAATCATATGAACGAAGCCACTAACGCGAAATTAGAAACAGAAACGCTAAGTAGAAAAAGAAAACAAAAACAGCAGCTAGCTGGCATTGGTACCCGCGTTCAGGAGGGAAATTTTTCTGATCCAACGCATAAAGTAGTCACGCTCACAGACAGCAACCGGGGGCAATCTCACAACGTTAAAATTAATTCTCTTTAATTCATATTTACAATAGTCTACACGCTAAGGGAAATTAGCAAATATTTAAAAAATTAAAAAATTTCCTAATTTGGGGGGGCATTGAGACGATTCAACTCGTCACCGCGCCAGCTGATAGAAGAAAATAAATATAAGTCAGCTGACTAGGGAAAAATAGATAAATTCGCGCCATTAGCTGCGTACGACAAGAAGAAAAGCGACAGCGATAAGGAAAATAAGGACCGGAACGCGAAATTCTTGTCAACGAATATAAGTCAGCTGACTAGGAAAATATTGACAAATTCGCGCCATCAGCTGTGTGCGATAAGAAGAAAAGCGACAGCGATAAGGAAAATAAGGACAGGAACACGAAATGCTCGTCAACAAATATATGTCAGCCGACAAACGGGAAACTCGATAATCGCGTGCGCAACCAGACCCCCAGGAGTAGGGAGACAAGCGGGACCATGCATACAGGGGACCACTCGTTCGACACGGCGCGAATGAATGACACTTACAATTGAACCGGGTTGGAGAACGGAGTTCTCTGAAATCCTACCAGACTAGCTGGAAACAGACCAAGCTCGACGCTAGCGACCACCCTCACCTCGACATTCGCTGACTCAACGAACATATCCAGGAGATACATCCAGGTTTTCAAATAAAATTACACGTCGTTCTTTATTAGTTCTGCTCACTATTTTTAATAAATTCTGGCTTACCCAATCTCACGACGTGGGGAGGTTTTCTTATCACCTGCCGGAGCAAATGATTTTCTATCAACCAGGATCAGACCTGGAAATTGAAAATCGACGCTCCTAAAAGGTGGGAAATAAGTGAACCGTCCTCCCATTGTGGAATCGGGTACTTTCTAAATTCTCCAATTTTGTCAACAAAATTGATTACTGACATGTCATGGTGGACTTCTTAACCAGGCTAAGTCCTGGAAATTAGACCGCCTGACATTGAAGTATCGAACTTTGACGAGACAAAATTGGAATGATCTGAACAATAAGCCAAAATTTGTTTAGAACTTTTCTTTCAAAAATCTCAATTAGTTTCCTGGTGATTTGCAACCGCGTGATAAGTCAAGAATAAAATAAAGGACTAGAAGAATCAAGTGATTTTAAGTCCCACATTGCACGTAGCTGAGCTCAAATGAAGCTTTATTCAAAAACAAGTGACTGAGAACTGAACGATTTTTTTTTGTCATTTAAAAGCTCCTGGATATGTATTCGCGCTCGAGTGAGCCACCATTTCTACGAATTTTTAATTGACTATTGGTTAATTTATGGATTAAAATATGGACATCAATGGGGTCGCGATAAATCACATTGAATCCTTGGCACCTGTCGAACCAAGATCTCCTGAAAACTTCATATCAAGTGAATTCTTAGCTGCTAATTACTTCCGTTTCCAAAACTTGCGTATCCTAAAAAGCATCGTTACGAACACTGATCCAAACGGTAACCTTGTCCTAATTGCCAGGGTTTCATTAAGGGTAATTTTTCAAAATAGGGAGGTAAGGGCTACTTTTAATATCCTCAGAACGCTCAATCCAGTCTGTGTTATTGGACACGATCTGTTAAACAGGCTCCATTAAAAGCAATTTAAACTACCACTTTCATGAACCCAAAATTATTCATGAAAGATGTTTAATTTGCGACAAATCTATTAAAGATAAAATCAAAAAAATAATCTCTTTTTGGGACAATTTAAGTTTCAGGGTGCAAAGGTAGAATTTTATATGGAAAAGTTTGCAGTTAAGGATAAAATCAAGTAATCGAATTAAATTAATTACATTTTCCGTGCGATCCATGCCAACCATAAATTGACCAATGTTACAAGCTTGTGAAATTTTTAACTTTTGTAGACAAATTACACAGGCTTGAAATTAAAAAATTTGTCCAATCTGAATATATTATTCTCAAATCACTAAATGCAAAATTAAACATTTAAAATTTTTCAAAATTTTTACCTGCTTCCTCGCGAGTCCTCTATTAAGAGCTTGTCGACCACAGTACCGTCACCTTAAGGTTTATTTAGAACTAAAAAAAAAATACCTTAACTTACATGTTAAATACTCGCTGTTATGTATCATGGAGCTCAAAAGCTATTAATAAAAACAACAAAATATCGTTATATTGAGTAATGATTAACTTTATTAATAAAATTCTGAAATAAAGAAAAATCAATCTTAAAAACATTGGCCTCCAGTACCGGCCAGTCAAAATATCATCAGTTAAATCAGGCGATAATCGCAAATATATTAAATTGAAAGCTACGGTATATGTTTGCACAAACCTCCTGAACCCAAATTTTACGACTTCCGCATTGTACCCAATCTTCTTCATGAGACTCAAGGCACAACGGCCAAATTATTTCTTTCTGAATTGGCTTGCTTTTCTTGCGAACAGATCTTTTCCTGAGACCAAACTTTTTTCTTTCTTGCTAGCATTTTGTCCTGAAAACAAATTTTTGCCTCGTTTAACTGAATCAGCATTCATTTGATTTGCCTTTTTCTCTTGCAGCATTCCGCCATCTGTTATAGAATTATAGAAATGGCAACTGGCCGGACCTGGATGCTGGCCGGTACTGCAGGACTTTCCCCTATATAATTCAAAAAAAGGGTTAAACAACCACCGCAGGGTCCCACCGGAGAGCAACTGCTATCTAAAAAAAATGATACCAGCTCCCAGTAGAACCGCGGTAAATCACACGTATGGCCACGTCTCACAACTAAAATGAAGATTCTCATTTCCCTCATTTTATTATAAATTTAAAAGTAAATAAATTTCAAGTTTTAAATTGTTTCCCACCAGGACTTTTAATTTAATTTAAATGGCGCCAAGCAAAAGTTATTTTGCCGCCCTGGAAGAAAGTTAGCCTTTGAAATGAGTAAACATTTTCACAGTTAATAATTGAAACATAACCTGTCAAATAACTCTATAAAGCCCTAGCCCATCATCTCGGTGGAGTGGCGTGAGTACCTAAAAATCTCGACTACGGAAAATAAATCTGAGAGGTCATTAATTAAATAATACACGAAATTAAATATTTCACTCTAAATTATATTTAAATTTATTATAGTCTATGTGAGGAAAACCTCTCAAAACAATTGTTCAATATATATATATATATATATATATAATCTCATGACTCAAATCAGTGAAAGAGAAAGAGTCAACAATTTGTACACAAAACAAAACAAAATTCATGCCAAAAGAAATTCGGCCTCGTCTGACTGACACATTAACATAATTTTTATAAAAGATTTTAAAGTTAATCTCCGAGTAGAGGAAAGAAAACTCAGAGCGACACTTCCGCCCTGGAGCACCGAACAAATAAATTTTTCTCTGCGTCTACTGACGCCATTGGTAAATTAAATATTCATTTCCAACACTAATTCCAAACAAATACATTAAATAATGCCGCCCACCTTTACTGGATAATCCTGAGCAGCAGAGATCCGTACTTCAGAAGCTGGATGGAATATACCACTCTGTGGCGACAACTCAACAAAAAAACAAAACGCAAGTAGCGAAACAAAAACAAGACTTCCTCACACGAGGCTCGAACGATCAAAGACAGCGAGTTCACTTCGCTTGACGGTACGCAGACCGCCCAATTTCTCCCCTCCTGCGCAGAGGGACGAGCTGTGTCTTCTACGCTGGCGCAGTGTCATGGCGGATGGAGGCAGATCTCGGGACCGTAATGCCCAAAAGATGGTGATAGTGGTGCTGCGACGAATCCTTGGCGGTGAGATTTGAATCGCACCAGGTACAGGATTTGGAATGAGGGACTCACATCCACATTCCACCCCCGGTGAACAGCCATCGGCTGTGCCTGTGCCTGTGCGACTTCAACCCGCCTTACATCCTTGCAGTTCGTACCGCTGGTCCTTGATGTTGGTTGATGCTCCAGTCGAAATCACTCCTTCCTCCATCCCTCTCTTGTCCTCAAAACTCGGTGAATGACGTAAACAAAAAGAAAAACAAAAACCCAGAAGAATTAGCAAGAGTGACTCTCACTCTTTCTCCTTATGAAAAGTCCACGAGAGTGTGTACAATGAAAAGAAAAGAAATGGTAAAACATTTCAAAAGAATAAACAAAAAATAAATAAATAAAAATATAAATAAAAATAAAATCAGTGGGCCCTCGATCGAGCCTCGTTTTCTCGCGGAGATTTCCTCCAAGAGCGGAGGAGCTGTGTACAAATTATAAAAATACAAAAAAAAACAAAGTAATTTGCAGGTGAAACCTGCAACATTACAACTCCTCCACCCTTAGAGGAAACCCTAGGGTTTTTTTTTTCCCCCTTTTTCCTTTTCTTTTCTTTGCTACCGGATGAGAACAACCCAGGTGGTAGGCGGCTCAGTTCCATACCATTCTTCAAAAATAATAAAAAAATAAAAAAAATAAAACAAAAAACAAAAATCGCCCGCTCCAAAGCGGAACCACACACTCTCAAGTTCAAATCCTAAGGAGTCAGAAAGAAAATAAAAATTAAAAATAAATGTCAAATCAAAAGACTATCGTTATGTGTCGACAAAAGGAATAAAACAAACAAGAAAATCATAAGACTAACCACCACAAAAGAATTTGAAAAAAAGAATAATCTTAGCCCCAATTCAACAGGCAAGATTATTAAAAATGTGTCAGACACATGCAAAAGTCAAGCAAACAAATAATAAAAAAAATTGATTAGCATTTCGAACTCGAAAGTTCATTGCCTCACTACCCGATTCGGGTAGTGTTTCTTGGTGGATAAATACTACCGTGTGGGTCCACCACACCCACGACGGGTCAACAACACGCAGTATTCGCCGAACGGTCACCCATCCAAGTACTAACCGCGCCCAACACTGCTTAACTTCAGTGATCTAACGGGAACTGGTGTTTTCAGCGTGGCAAACAAATAATAAAAACAAAAATTCCAGGAAGAGAGAAGATGGAAGGAGGAGTGGGAGCAATAAAAAAATAATGAGACCGCCCCTAGCGGAAAGCCCCTCCTGGTACCTAGGGTCTTCCCCTAGTACCTTTTATGGCGGAAACCGCCCCGGTTGCAGTAAGAGCAGTCCCGACGATGCGTGTCCTCCTGGCCGCAGGCCTTACAGAAGAGGGTGAGTGGTTCCGGGCACCATTGCCACATATGTCCCTTTTTGCCAGAATTGTGGCAAGGCACAAAGGACATATGGTATCCAAAGCTGCCCGCTGTCTGCCTCCCCTTCTTCTGCCTTGGAGGATCCTGCGGTCGAGAGGCCCATACTGAACAGCCACAGTCACGACGGTGGACCCCCCCACGTCCACATAGCGTACAAAACAGCTTCAACTTTTGGGGGCAGGCTTCCCATTCGTGACACGCGGCATGGCAACTAACGCATCACCCGAACTCACGCGCCCACCGGTCCGCATCTGCTTGCATGGCGTTTACCGGCAAGGACACATGAAGGTCCTCCTGGACCACTTCTGGAAGGTCCTCCTGGACCACTGCAGCTCCTGAGGACGAAGCAGGCCGCCCCTGAGGTACTCCTTCCGTCCTCTCCCTGACCTTCTGCAAGGGGAACGGACCACCCCCTAGCGCCTTCCTCGGTGGTTTTTCAGGCCGCTCCATTTCTTCCATCTCCATCCTCCAACTGAAGACGGATTGGCTCCGACGGGGCCAAACCCGGAACTGGTTCGCCTCAGCCCACACCCTATCAAGAAGGGAAGGTGGTATTCGGATGGACTCCTGGGTGGAGACGGCAATACCTCCCACGAGTTCCCGCAGCACGCGCCGGCTGATGGGGTCTAGGGCTACGCCCTCCAAAGCTCGATCCGCCCTCCGCAGGGCTTCCAGCGCGTACTGGACATCTCGTGGATTGATGTTGGCCTTTTCGGGGCCCCTGGTCCACACTCTACCTCGCTACTGGATAACCTAACAAAAGAAAAGGGAACATGTCAGTCTCCATGCAATATTCAGACAAGATCAATTCAATCGGGTATAAGCAAGAGAATTCAAACTAGGATAAAGGAAATCAAACCCAGCAAATATTCTAACGTGATACATATGGTTTGAGATCCTTCACGTGAAAAGCGCCGAGTGCCCTTCCGTTATCATTAGCCAATTCATAAACTAGGGGTGAGCGTATCCCCATGACGCGGAAAGGACCATGAAAACGCTTATTCAGCTTGGCCGATATTTTCTTCTCCTTTGAGGACAACATCGTCCAACGCTTCAAAACCCGATCTCCCACCTGGTATTTAAAATCACGGCGCGATTGGTTATAATAACGAGTTTGTTTCTCATGAGCCTCTTCTAAATGAAGCGTCACGAGATCTCGTAATTCCCTTAAGCGCTCCATACGTCCTATCCATTTTTCTCTATCGGGTTCGGGAATATTAGCGGGACTCTCCTCCGAGGCTTATTTTCGGTCTCAATTCCCTTCCACAATTTAAAAAGGCCGGACTTACTTTAGTGGTAGTATTTACTGCGGTATTATAGGCGTACCTAAACTCATGGAGATGAAAATCCCATTCTTGTTGATTTGAATCAACGAATGATGGAATCATAGCCTTCAATACTCGATTCATTCGTTCAGTCGGGTTCGCTTGGGGGTGGTTTACTGGGCTATTAGAATGACGGATGCCATAGAATCTGGTTAATTCAGTCATGATGTTGTTGACAAATTCCGTACCATTATCCGTATGGATTACTTCGGGCTTACCCCAACGTGAAATAACCAGTTTTTCCAAAGCCGCTCCTACATTTTTAGCGTTAGCTGCACGTAGGGCTTTACACTCAATCCACTTAGTAAAGTAATCATGAAAGACAATGACATAACAATTACCTGCTTTACTACGAGTGTAAGGCCCCATACAGTCCATAGACACCAATACCTATGGTTGATCCACCACTCTTTTCTCCATTAACCCAGGTCGAGCTTGTTGTGAAACTTTTGCGCGTTCACAAATATCACACCCTTTCACATAATTAACTACGTCCCTAAAAATTCCGGGCCAATAATGTGAGACCACTGCCCTAGCATATGTCTTTTCTACACCTAAATGCCCTGCTTGAGTTACATCATGTATTTCAGTCAACACTTGTTGTCGCTTATCGACTGGAACTACTAGTTTCCATGCTTCGGTATCTTCTATGATTGGGTCAATCAGAGGATTCGGCCTAAACGCATACATTTTACCCTCTAAGACCTTCCACCCATGATACCTTCCAGGGAAATTGTGCACATCCTTAACTCGTCGGCAATACCACGGATCATCTATCACTTCCGCACCACACACTTCGGCGACCTCTTCGTCCTCATACATCCGTGAGAGGGCGTCGGGTACATGGTGCAGAGCCCCTTTACGATGGACTATTTCAAACCGGTATTCTAACAGCTCTAATGACCAACGTGCCAAACGCCCGGTCGGGTTATGCAAATTATGCAGCCATCGCAAACTGCTATAATCCGTGATAACCGTGAATCCAAAACCTTCCAAAAAATGACGAAATTTACGGATAGACTAAATTACCGCCAGACATTCTTGTTCCGTGGTAGAATATCGACGTTCGGCATCCAATAATGTACGGCTTGCGAAGGCAATTACTCGTTCCTCCCCTTCTATTACTTGTGTCAGAACCGCGCCTAAGCCAAAACTGCTTGCGTCAGTTTGTAACAGAAAGGGGAGTTCAAAATTCGGACATGATAGAATTGGGGCCGACGAGAGTGCCCTTTCAATCGCCTCAAACGCAGCTTCTTGTTCCACCGCCCAATTCCAACCGTTATTTTTCCGCAATAGGCGAGTAAGGGGTTCCGAAAGTGAAGCAAAACCTTTTATAAAGCGCCTATACCAGCTAGCCATACCTAAAAAATCTTCTAAGCTGCCGTATATTGCGCGGTGCAGGGTAATTTAAGACGGGTGACACCCGTTCCGCATCCGGTTGCAACCCGTGCTCAATAACCCGATAGCCTAGATACCGTACCTCTGAACGGCAAGACACACTCTTCTCGGGGCTAATGGTTAGCCGGGCACCATAGATGTTATTCAGAACCTTCCTTAGCCATTCTAAATGTTCCTCAAAGGTTTCTGACACGATGATAATATCATCAAGATATGCGAAACAGTGAGGACGCATTTCTGGGCCGATTAATTTATCAATTAATCTCTGGAAGGTAGCAGGCGCCCCGCTCAACCCAAAAGGCATACGCTTATACTGAAATAAGCCGCGCCCTGGTACCGAGAATGCCGTTGTTGCTCGACTACTTTCCTCTAAAGGAACCTGGTGGTAAGCTAAGCTCAAGTTAATAGTCAAAATATAATGGGCCGACCGTAACTTATCCAGGATATCTTCTAAAAAAGGAAGTGGATACGCGTCGCCCTTAGAGACCTCATTGACTTTTCGGTAGTCAATGCACATCCGATATGCACCGTTAGGTTTCTTCACCATCACTACTGGACTAGACCACTCTGAGTTGGATGGTTCTATGAAATCTTCCGCTGATAGTTTATCCACCTCGTCATACATTGCTCTCAATACAACCGGAGAAACCCTATAGTGTCTCTGCTTGATCGGAGCATGTCCTTGGACATCAATTTTATGTTCAACGAGGTGAGTTCGACCATATTTCTGAGAGCCGGACGGAATAAGTTCTGTAAGAAACTTCTGAAGTCGATCACTTTCGACCTCCGACAGTTCTACTAATCCACAGCAAGTCTCCTGCTCCCTGATCTCATCTTCTTTCATAGATGTTATTTTACCATCTCCATAATGAACAATATGCTCCTCCCCAGAAGGCCTAGCTAAATACCACGCGTTTCTATACCCATTTTGGATGAGACCAAATTTTCACATAAAGTCCCAGCCCAGAATACAATCTGGTGATAACGCGTCCGTTACGCGAAAAGGTACTTCATGCTCCACACCGTCTAATTCTACTGGTAGGAATACCCTCCCTAGAATCTGAGAAGTAGCCCCATTAGCCACTCTCATCCTATGTGCCTTAGCATCCACCATTTTACGCTTACTTTCTGATATTAATTGTCTCGCGAGAGAATCAGCCAGAAATTAACGTGAAGACCCACCATCGATAAGAGCGTCTATCATTCGCGTACGCACCCTGATTTTCGCGAATAGCCTCATGGCCTTATCCTCGGTTTACATCTCCCCACGAGACGGTATATCTCCTGCAACTTCCGTTAATTGTTCAGTTGCCCTGTTGCCCGTCTGGATCGCTTTTTGTCCGTCCTGAACTACCCTAGAGTCCCCTGAGCTCATGCTACGACTCTCCTGTAGTATTTCCTCGCGCAGTGCTATGTCTTCTAATCCGAGAGGATCAGCCGTGCTAGAACTAGCCACGGCACCCCCCTCCCCCTGAAATGCGACTAGGGGGTCAGAATTCCTGCACCTAGGACGGATTCCAACTGGATCCCCCACTCGGATGATCTCTACCGGTTCTTCATCTTTAGAACTACTCCGCCATATTCTATCTAAACGAGAAGTTTCCGTTCTTTGGATATATTGCCCCTTTCGGACAATCACGTTATTAACCGTTTTGGAAATTGACGGAGCCAAAATAGTAATGGTCGACTCCGGAATGCGACCACATTCATTCTCTGATAATTGGGCTCCGATATTTGTTACGGGAGGAATAAGGGGCCCTAGTTTTTCTCCCCTGTTCGTTTCCCTTTGCTTGACATTTAGGGCAGTCG
Organism: Andricus quercusramuli; assembly: GCA_932178445.1. Classification (NCBI taxonomy): domain Eukaryota; kingdom Metazoa; phylum Arthropoda; class Insecta; order Hymenoptera; family Cynipidae; genus Andricus; species Andricus quercusramuli. The sequence goes on along the minus strand of CAKNXH010062841.1, from coordinate 15,604 downwards.
CTTTTAAATATACCTTCTGCCCCACACCCATAACAATACTTTCGCTTTTCCTCAGGACATTTAAAATAGGGATGGCCTAACTTTTTACAATTTCTACATTTATAGTTTCTATACCTATCCTCCTGTGTGGCCCCACTCGAGTTATTCCCGGCAGATTGTTTATCTGCGGATTCCGAAATCTCTTTCTTAAAATTCGAATTTGAATTCCCTTGACTTGATAGTTTTATTTCTTCAAGTTGTTTTGATAAATCAACAACCATCTCTAAAGATTTAATCTGATTCCGCAAATTTTCCATACCGAAATCTTTCTCGGTTTGATGAGCAGCTATGGCGGCTACCGGTTATCCCCCTTTCTTTTGGGCGTTGGCTTTATTCGGTTTTTTGCTCGGTTTGTATGCGTACTCAGGAAGGAAAGAGTCTTCGGGAGGTGGGTGTAAAATGTCCTCATCACCCCTAGCGGCTGACCGCTCATAATCTTGGGCAAGGGCTGCTAACTCATTATAGGACCTAAAATCTCTGCGCCTAATCGCACATCTGATTTGGCGGCGCATATTGCTATAGGCCCTATCTAATTGTTCCTCCAGTGGGATTGGACGTGGGTACAATCTATACAGACCCATCATATACGTCAAGTAATCCACACTAGATTCTTCCGGGCCCTGCCTACGAGCGATTATTTGTTCCTCTATTTGCTTTTGATAATTTATATCCCCAAACCTATTGCAAAAATCATATTTTAACTCTTGCCAAGTCCTCCACAGGTACCGATTATGCCTAAACCATACTAATGCTATCCCATCTAACAGGAAAGGCATTGCTATAAGAACCTCTTCCTCCCTGAGCGAATCTATTGCCCGCCCGTCCTCTACTCTATCCAAGAATGTGATCACACTAGTATCACCGCGCCCTGTAAACTTAATATTCCATTGCTTTGCGATTTGCGATAGACTTTTATCACCCCTTTTATAGGGAGTACTGGCTAATCGGAAAGCAGTAGGCTGTTCGGTGTATGGACCACTCATTGGACTCAGATAAGAGGGATGGTAATGAGGTTGGCTGTGGAAACTACCTTGTGGGACCTCTCTAGGAATGTCACCCCGATAAGCACCGTACCTGCTGGGTTCATTTGGTTGAAAATCAAAATCTCTTCTATTTTCCCGAAATTCAGAATGAAGATTATTTAACCCCTCGTAGGTTTCATTCCGTATACCGTTACCACTCCTGTGATCCGTTTGTCCCGATGTCAAATTATTTGTAAAAAATGTCTTCGTTGCCCCTAATATGTCCTGATTAGTTGGCCTCGGTATGGCCTCATTCGCTATAAAATTTGCAAAGTGTGTCGCACGTGCTTTATTATTTAAATCCTGTTGCGGCAAAAATTTAGCCATATTAAGACTTGGGGTTGGAGGGGGATTTTGAAAATGTATACCACCCTTCAAATATAACCTATCCTGGCCCTCAATATCTATTAGCCTGCCTATATCTACATAAGCCGTGGAGGAGAGGGGGGGTTGAGTTTCCGGTATACCCCTTGGGATACCACCCATCCTCAAATTTCGTGGTTGCATTTCAGGGATAATATTCCCTTCTGTAACAACCCTTGAAAAATTAGAGACTGGTGCACTTTTGGGAATTTTTGTCGGCACGTTACGCAACCTTTCCACTTCCGGTGATTGCGGTCTACTAAATATCCGTGGTTCGGAATGAAAGGGTACCCCCTCTCTACTCATGAAACAATCACCCCCCTGTCTTAAAGGTGACGCTCTTGGCCACACAAAGTTTTCCGTACTTTGGTTAAAATTTGAGGCCTGGGTAATAGTGGGCCTATTGTCTGCTATTCTACTAGTGACCACCGTATTTGGATTGGTAGTAACCGTAGTAGTAGACGCAATTGGGTTCGCACAATCCCCCCACCAAATGATCCGGATCCCGAGGGTGCATAATTATTTTGTATTTGTGGGGGGTGGGATCCCGAGATCCCATTCAGAGATGCGCTTCTACGAACCGTGGAAGGGGTGCTATTTCCCCCTGACATAAATGTCTTGTCCGTTAGTACCGAAGTATCAAGCTCGATTCGACGCCTATGCGATTCGAATGGTACTTGATTTGACGTATCTTCATCTGCTGCCGTCCATACGGCCTCCCCCACAAATCTTCTAAAATATCTAACTGCTCTATGCAATACCACTTCACGAGTACCGGTATTGTTAACGAAATGTGCATTTAAAATCGCGCGGATTCTTTCCGTACCCAGGTTTAATAACCAACTGTTATCCGAACTAAGTTTTGTCGAAACGAAGGCTACCCTCTGCTACCCTTGACCATGAATAAAACACTTCTCTAAGAGAAAAAAAAAAAATTCAGGTAATTTTTTTAACCACCTCTATGAAACACTAAAAAAATTGTAATAATGAATTATTTTTTTGTGAAAATACATCCGAGATAATTTTCCTATTAATTTAGAGTATTTCCCTTTTTTTATTTGATTAAAAACCGCTCCTAATCGCTTTGTAACGCGCGGAGACGTTTTCGTATGCGAGCTGTCACTTTTCGTTCGTACCGGTCGACTGTATATTTGCCCGCATCAGTGTACCGTGTCGCGTCTCGTTCGAAGTGAGCTCCCGCGAGCCGAGTCTTCCCGAACAGTGGCGAGCTGATACGATTGCTCCCTTCTGGTTCCGGGCCTTCGTACCCAATATCGATCTGCGTAACTATACTCGCGTTTAGGAAAATACTGCCGGAATTTTAAATTGTAACGTCATTATGACGTGGCACTCGACACTTTTCCGCGAATGTATTTTCGATATTGCAATAAAACACATAAACAAAATCACAAATATAAAATTCAATGTATAAAAAATCACAGGTGAAAAATAACAGGTAAAAAAATCACAGGATAAAAGAATAAATCTCAAGATCAAAATCACAAATATAAAATCAAATGCAATAAAAATCACAATTAAAAATTCAATAAATGGGACACAACATGCACATATAAAATGAACAACCTTTTAAAAATCCTAACCACAACCAAAAATGAGACTCTCTCAGAGTTTTTTTTCAGGTTCCTTTTTTTTTTGCCTTTGCTTTTTCAAACAACATTTTGCCCAACACACGTCAGGGCGCCAGTTAAAACGAAGATTCTCATTCCCCTCATTTTATTATAAATTTAAAAGTAAATAAATTTCAAGTTTTAAATTGTTTCCCACCAGGACTTTTAATTTAATTTAAATGGCGCCAAGCAAAAGTTATTTTGCCGCCCTGGAAGAGAGTTAGCCTTTTAAATGAGTAAACATTTTCACAGTTAATAATTGAAACTTAACCTATCAAATAACTCTATAAAGCCCTAGCCCATCATCTCGGTGGAGTGGCGTGAGTACCTAAAAATCTCGACTACGGAAAATAAATCTGAGAGGTCATTAATTAAATAATACACGAAATTAAATATTTCACTCTAAATTAAATTTAAATTTATTATAGTCTATGTGAGGAAAACCTCTCGAAACAATTGTTTAATATATATATATATATATATATATAATCTCATGACTCAAATCAGTGAAAGAGAAAGAGTCAACAATTTGTACACAAAACAAAACAAAATTCATGCCAAAAGAAATTCGGCCTCGTCTGGCTGACACTTTAACATAATTTTTATAAAAGATTTTAAAGTTAATCTCCGAGTAGAGGAAAGAAAACTCAGAGCGACACTTCCGCCCTGGAGCACCGAACAAATAAATTTTTCTCTGCGTCTACTGACGCCATTGGTAAATTAAATATTCATTTCCAACACTAATTCCAAACAAATACATTAAATAATGCCGCCCACCTTTACTGGATAATCCAGAGCAGCAGAGATCCGTACTTCAGAAGCTGGATGAAATATACCACTCTGTGGCGACAACTCAACAAAAAGACAAAACGCAAGTAGCGAAACAAAAACAAGACTTCCTCACACGAGGCTCGAACGATCAAAGACAGCGAGTTCACTCCGCTTGACAGTACGCAGACCGCCCAATTTCTCCCCTCCTGCGCAGAGGGACGAGATGTGTCTTCTACGCTGGCGCAGTGTCATGGCGGATGGAGGAGATCTCGGGACCGTAATGCCCAAAAGATGGTGATAGTGGTGCTGCGACGAATCCTTGGCGGTGAGATTTGAACGCACCAGGTACAGGATTTGGAATACGGGTCTCACATCCACATTCCAACCCCGGTGTACTGCCATCGGCTGTGCCTGTGCCTGTGCGGCTTCAACCCGCCTTACATCCTTGCAGTTTGTACCGCTGGTCCTTGATGTTGGTTGATGCTCCAGTCGAAATCACTCCTTCCTCCATCCCTCTCTTGTCCTCAAAACTCTGTGAATGACGTAAACAAAAAGAAAAACAAAAACCCAGAAGAATTAGCAAGAGTGACTCTCACTCTTTCTCCTTATGAAAAGTCCATGAGAGCGTGTACAATGAAAAGAAAAGAAATGGTAAAACATTTCAAAAAAATAAACAAAAAATAAATAAATAAAAATATAATCAAAAATAAAATCAGTGGGCCCTCGATCGAGCCTCGTTTCCTCGCGGAGATTTCCTCCAAGAGCGGAGGAGCTGTGTACAAATTATAAAAATACAAAAAAAACAAAGTAATTTGCAGGTGAAACCTGCAACATTACACAACCGTGAGATGAGTGGTCACAGGGCACGATGAAAACACAACGAAAGGCCGGCGAAACCCTCGTGGGTCTTGAGGACACGAAGCGACCCAAGGATGACTGCTTTCTGCATCCATCTTGCAAGTGCTTTAGCATATTTTTGGCACGCAGGTATGGCTTAAAGATTACGAACCAGTGATAGTTTCGCACATCTGAGAGCACCTATCACAAGGACAAGTACTTGTACCAAATATTTTGGGTACAGTCGTTGCTACTCTCTTTTAAGGTCTTGATACCTCTCCTCCCTTTCTTTCTCCTTGGCAGTGATGTAGTATTTGGAGGGAGCCGCGAATTCGATCACGAATATAGTTCGTTTCTCTGAGTCTTGGAGAACGATGTCAGGCCTCGAGTGTGCAACGGAGACTGCTGTCCGAAAATCGTAGTTCCAAAAAATTTGGCACTTTTCGTTTCGGACAATTGACTCTATCTCCCTCGGAGCGCTCGGCAACAAATATGGTAATAAAGCTTTCTTAGGGCCGCATTATGTCCACATATATAGATCGTTCCTGCGTGGGTTGGACACCCTGATAGTATGCGTTCTAGGTACTCAGTGTGTGCATGACACGCTCTGCATCTATCACTGAGAATTTCTTGACATGAAATGCGGTCACGGCATGCTATGGTGGAAATGACACCGTCCTGGCATACGAAAATGAAACCCGCTGTACCCGAATTAAGCACAGAAAACTTAAGGTGCATGCTTTTGTTCTTGTGCAAAACCTTTCGCGTCCCGATATCAAGGGATCTGAGCTCGTCCTTCGTCCATGGAACCACTCCCAATGAATAGAGTACTACCGCGACAGAAAGCATGTTCGTTGCAGATACTTTGTTCTTAGCCGACAGTTCGGAAGACCAAATCAACCGGATGAGACGTTTGTATCTGCTTCGGAAAGTATCCTTTATAGATGTCACGTCCTGAATGCGGCTCTGTGGCACGCCCAGGTATGTATAGGTCTCTCCAGCGCTAAGGTGTCGTATAGCGCTTCTGTCGATGAGCTCAGGGTCTTCGGGGATGCCATTAAGTTTTCTTTACTTCGAAGTAACCGTGGCGCATTTCTCTAACCCGAACTCCATTCCAATCTCTTGAGTGTACCCTTTGACAATTTTTAGAGCTTGATGTAGTTTTTCTCTATTTCTAGCATAGATCTTGAGATTGTCCATGTAAAATACATGAGTGGCCTTATGCTTTCGATCTCCAGGTTTGCCATAGAGGTACCCTTCGGAATGACGAAGTGCGAGAGACAGTGGCAATAATGTGAAGCAAAAAGAGAAGAGGGCTCATGGTGTCGCTTTGAAACACACCTCTCTGAAAGGTGACACTGTTAGTGATCACGCGATGTTTTCCAAATGAGATAGTAAATCTGGTTTTTCAAAGCGGCATTAATCTCTCTATGCATTTCACGATGTGTGGATGAACCTTCAAGCTTTCCAACAGAGAGATGATTAGTCTATGGGAGATTGAATCAAAAGCTTTCCGGCAATCAATCCAGGGCATCGATAGGGATTGCTGATAGGATGCTGCGTCTTTACAACACATCTATCGACTAGCAGGTTCTCCCGACCTCCTGCCACGCCTTTCTTTGAGCCGCGTTGTTCATACATCTCTCGCCACACAGGTCCAATTGTCCGAAGAATCCTATCATTTAGGATAGCTGTAAAGATCTTATACAGTGTTTTCAGACAAGTTATTTGCCTGTAATTCTTAGGGTCAGCTAAGTTGCCCGTCTTCGGCAGAAGCACTGTGCGCCCTGCCACCAACCACTCCGGAATAGGCTCTTCCGACTTTAGATATAAGGTGAAAATTCGGGCTAGGTGCTGGTGGGTTGAAGGAAACTTCTTCCACCAGAAGGTCTTGATACCATCGGGACCCGAAGCGGAATAGTTCTTCATGCCTATTAATACGTTTCTCACCTCCTCGGAAGTGATAGGTGGGCATTCCTCCTCAGCTGTTATGAGGGCATTGCACAACTCCTTGAAGCTATTTTTATTCTTTGAGTCTTCTTGAAGTTGATGTTGGACCTCGTAGACTTCTCTCCAAAATGTTTCGACCTCCTCTGGTTTGGGCGGATGGTCGACAGTAACTGGAGGGTCTTCGAAGAGTCGAGATGGGTCAGACAAAAACTGTTTATTTTTTCTGACCCACCTCTCCCTCCGCTCTAGACTTCTCTTAGCGTTAGATAGTACTCGTATTCTGTCAAAAATATGCTGCCTGATGGTCAGTAGCTTTGACTTGTTGATTGCGTGATGACGGATCCGCAGTTCGCGCGCGAACTTTTGAACCCTGGCAGTGAAAGTCCTGCCAGATGTTATGGAGTCAATTACACACTGAATGCGGGACGCGTACTGTCTTGCCCAGCCTATCTTTGTACTAAGTCGATGTATTCGTCTTTTGATCTTATGATCAACCGTTGATTTTGTTTTACGGTTTGCATCTGCCAAAGTTCTCGCTGCACTGTATACACTACAATTGATAGTCCAGAGGTCGGATTCTCCGGAAAAATCTTCACGAAGCTCATCATCCAGTTCAGTCAGATCTTTGGGCTTGGGAGAAACCTGAATGTTGATGTTTCTCTGAGTCTTGAAGCATCGTTATTCGTCTATTGGATGCCTGTTCGCGGTTGGTCTCAGTGTCGCCACTCTTTCTCTGTTGCCGGCTTGTTCTTGCTGCGGTAGACTAGGGGCTCCGCTTACATATCCCCTTTTTCGGAGTTGTTCGGCATGGTTTCGCAGACGTTGACGCGAAAAGTGCGAGAATTCTGGGTGTTTCTCGCACCACAGAACCCGCAGTCGTGCCATGTAACCTTTTCGCTCGGGGGCCGTACTGCTATCGTAGCTCTAGGGTTGTCGGCATTGTTGTCCGACTCATTGTCGGGAGCCCTGCGCGTTCGATTGTATCAAACCGCACTTACTACAACTATGTTTGGTATTGTCATTGTTGTTCCCACGAGCAGCTAGGGAAAGGTTTCGACCATCCCTGCAGAGCCCCGCGTGCAAGGATAAGGCTGATACTCTGAGAGGTCGCCTGGTATCTCAGGTCACCGTTTCTTACACCTTACCTAGGTGTCATTCAGCTTTCGGCACGGTTCTAACATCTTCGCTTAGGGGTTCTTCCTTCGGTACCATCCCTGGACAATCGTCAGCGACTGCTTATTCATTATTGTAACCATATTCAGCAGAAACCCATGGTACAGGGACCCTCTATCCGCAACCCTAGGACTCGCTCGGTAGCTTTGTTATAGGCCCTCCGGTTTGATTCCCAAGGAACCAAAAAAGAATATATGTAATTTAAAAAAATAGTTGAACAACCACCGCAGGGCCCTACTAAGAGCAACCGCCATCTAAAAAATGTCAATAGCCCCCAGTAGAACCGCGGTAAATCACACTTATGGCCACGTCTCACAACCGTGAGATGGGTGGTCACAGGGCACGACGAAATCACAGCGGCAGGCCGGCAAAACCCTCGTGTGTCTTGAGGACACGAAGCGAGCAAGGATGACAGCTTTCTGCATCCATCTCGGTAGTGCTTTGGCATATTTTTGGCACGTGGGTATGGCTTTAAGGTTACGAACCAGTGATAGTTTCGCACCTCCGAGAGCCCCAATCACAAGGACAATTACTCGCACCAAATACTTTGGGTACAGTCGTTGCAGCTCTCTCTTGAGGTCTTGATACCCCTCCTCCTTTTGTTTCTTCTTTGCAGTGATGTTGTATTCGGACGGAACCGAGAATTCG